>MDSB01000003.1:1264737-1355773 GCA_001754015.1 Brettanomyces anomalus
ATTATAAATCAAACACCATTTAAACTTAAATGAGATTCTTAACGAGTCTACTTTATTATAGCTCATAGATTCCGACATACTGTTATATGCTATTAGATTCGTTTGTATCAGAGTTAAGAAAGACGTCAGAGTTACTTCCATATTGAAGTATCTCACTCCTTAGTATGATTGAGTAAAAATTCAACAGTCAGGGAAGTTCGGACAATTGTGGGATCGGTTATCTAATACGAGCGCATATTAATGTAGAGGGATATACGTGAAGATTTTTTAACCTTTAATATATAACAGTTGTATACGATTAGGTGATAGAAGAGACAGGGTTTACTTCCTTTATTCTTTTACCATTCAAGTAGAATCAAACTAATTCTATTGCAAAATAGGCTATTAGGCCATTTATAATAAAGAAAATATCCAGTTCTCAGCAACAAAAATATGATCGCACATAACCATTTTTCTGCTAATATCCCTTAAATACACAATTAGTGCATTTTATCTAGGATTGGTTTCATATAAATAAATCAAAATCACAAATAAAAACAGATATGGATCTCAAACCATATAGATCTAATAACATGTAATAATGATTGTCTAAATATAAGAAACTTTCATATGTCCAACTTATTCCAACTTATTCTCTCTTGTGTATACCCAACTACACACATATCTTTTATACTACAAAAAATATTGAATACTATATTAAAGCTGGTACTACTAACTTTCTGTATCATAGCATAAAAATCATAATAATTTATCCTCAAATAAAGAGATCAATATTTGACATTAGTAACATAAGGGCACATTAAATGTCTGCAAATTTATTAGTCAAAACACTGAAGGTTGAAAGCATCAATTTTGCCAAAATAGAGTAATCATACCAAATAGGGATACCAAGCGTAAAGACCCAATAATCAACAAATATTTTTTTTGGATTTTGGAATGTTTTTGCGAACCATCTTTTAACTGATATGGAAGGGACTATATTATATCTTTCATTTTCAAATTTTTGCCTCGGCTTTGAACTGGATAGTTTGCATTGGTCATTAGCGTTTCAACAGTGTTTATTAAAACTAAGAAAGTAGATAAATTAATAAGGATGTATTTTTGCGTTGAATTGTTCCCTTTTTTTTTTTCTCAAAGTGATGGTACTAAACCTTCGTAATCTTACAACGTAGATTCAATATTGTTAAATATCATTACTGCCTCATGATAGTATACCAAACAAGATCTCTTAAAAACAAGTATTTATCAACAAAAATTGGAGAGGTATCTTGAATCGTTGAAGTATCAGGGTAGATCTATACAACGCCGGCAAATACTTTGAATTTAGCTCCTGAATAAGGAAAGTGTAGGGTGGGACACATGGTAAATATGAACGTCAATAAATGCATAAAAATAAAGTACTTCATATAACTGTATGCTGATTATTATGGAAAAATGAAAATGTAAGCTTGTATTATAACAAAAATCAATGAATTGATTAAGGACTGAACTACTTTAAAAAATAATAAACTCGGCCGAGCAGAGTCGTGCACTGCTCACATAGAACCGTTTTTTTTCTATGGATTGTTTCGAGCGATTTTTAAGATCTCATCTCAGACTTCTTTATAAAGGAAGAGAATCCATTCTTCAACTTCATTTTTTGAGCTCGCATCCAACAACAAAGGCATTTCTTTCTCTCAAAGAATTATCAAAATGATTGTACAGGCGCAAATTCCAATTTGGATAGACTGTGATCCAGGGCAAGATGATATAGTGGCAATCACTTTAGCCGCTTACAATCCACATCTCAATTTGGTTGGAGTGTCCACTGTTCACGGAAACGCTACATTAGATTATACAACAAGAAATGCACTCAGATTTTTAACAGCTTTGAATAAAATGGATGTACCAGTTTATCCAGGAAGTTCAAAGTCATTACAAGGCAACATAGATGGCGCTCCCGAAGTTCATGGTAAGACAGGACTCAATGGATCCAAGCTACTACCAGAGCCAATGTATGCGGCAAAAGACCACAGTGATTTCTTCCCAGCATTAAAAAGGCAAATTGAAAAATTCAAGGGTCAATTATGTATAGCAGCAATAGCACCAATGACAAATATCGCTTTATTTTTCAGAAAATACCCAGAACTTAAAAAGCAAATTCGCTTTCTGACAATAATGGGAGGAGGATTTGATCTATTCAACCGGAATGGAGTAGCCGAGTTCAATATATTTGACGATTCCCAAGCTGCTCAAGAAGTACTTGAAGATGATATATTAGCGCAACATATTTTATTAGCACCATTGGACACAACATCGACGGTTAGAGCCACTGCTGAGATTCGAAACAAAGTTCTTGCAAGCCAGTCAGTTGCCAAGGCATCAAACTTTAGAGCATTGATGTACGAATTGGTGCACTTTTTTTATCTTAAAGTGAAAGAACGGAAGGGACCAGATTATGCTGGGCCGAGTGTTCATGATCCAGTTGCTATAGCTTCTCTTTTAGAAACATGCGGCTTTGAAAAAGAACTTGATTGCAAGTACATAAGAAGAGCTATTGATGTTGTTATTGATGGAAAAGAAGATGGTGCCACCAAGATGCTATCCGATAAGGTACACCCCGAAAGGGCTGTTAAGATACTGATTGATCTAAACAGGGAAAAGTTCTGGAAAGTGATACTAAATGCTTACGTAGAGGCCGATAAGAATGCTTACATTAATGGAGTAGACCGACAAAAACTTATTGAGGAGTACAGACCATGAACTCAGGATAGATGTGAAATATATTAATATAGAGGTAATCAGCTTGTATTTTTTTGATGTTGCGTAGACAATCGAGTGTATTGTTTGTACCTCCTGATCCTAGTGATCGAAGATCAGATAAGCTAAAGAAAAAAAAAAAGAACAACAAAAAAAATTATCGGCGGAAAAGGTGACTGAGGAAGGATAAAGCTAGAGCAGATTGGTTAACGATAAGAGGGCCAGAAAGAACAAACACCTGTAAATTCAATTATTATGCAAGTACTAAACGAAGGAACTAATTAAAGAATTTCCAAAACAACACACCCTATAAGTCTCCTTCATTAAGATGAAACAAAAACGAAAGTCTCTTGTCTGCGTGCAGTGCTCTAAAAGGAAAGTTAGATGTGATAAAAACATCCCCTGTAAAAATTGCATCAGGAGACATGTGGCACATTTATGTCGTAGACCATTCAAACCAGAGGACATATATGAAAAGATCGAATCCATATCCGATCCTAAGAAAGTTGATGGGTCAGGAAATAGTTCTAAACGTTTCACACCACCAGCAATTCTGCACTATAGTACAAGATCAAAATATGGTGAAGAATTGAACGTCAATCAGAGCATTCAATCAGGACAAAACCATTCATTACTCAGTAATGGTAGTATAGAGAACTACATGTTATCAGTCAGGGCGTTAACGTTCGGACTTTCCCACATGAATGGACTTCTTCCATCTGATAGGACATCTAAATCATTAGAAAGTGAGCAAGAGGGAGGAGAGCAGTTCAGAGCACTGATGCAAAAGTTAAGCTATGAGCAATCATATTTAATATGTGCATTTGCCTGTAAATATACCACACTTCTACATTATGGGGTGGTAGACCGTCTTTTCATGGAGGACCATGCCAAATTCTGGGAAAGCTTACTGAGGACTTCATCGGGGCCAACGTGCACTCTCTGGAATTTATACAGTAATCTCAAATCTAAGGAGGGAGACAGCAGGGACTTTCAATATTGGATGTCTCTTTATATGACAATGTTATGCGTGGGTGTTTATTTTGGTATGGATAACTTAAAAGCTCAACTGTCTTACACGGACACAGAACTAGAAGAATTTCCACACGTGCTATTTCGAGAGTCGTTCAAATGGCTTGAGAAAACAGATTTTCTGGAGAGACCTGATATTAGAACAATTCAAATATATTGTGTGATGACATCGTGTCTTCATGCTCTTGGAAATGTTTTTATTCATCATGAACTTTTGGCCGTTGTGATTGTTATAGCACAAACACTAGGGCTGGATAAAATTGAAGAACAAGAAGCAATTAGCCCTAACAGTAGGAGGAGGGGTATCATAGATAACAGTATTCCAGATATAATAGCATTTGCAGAGGAAAATACGAATTCCAATGTTGACTTTTCCTGTGAGGTGATGAAAAGGCTTTGGTATAGTTTTTTCATTGTCGACTCCATAAGTAACGTTCCTCATGAGTGGATAGGAAAATTTAGAACGCCTTTTCCCAAACTAATAAGTACAGAACAGCTTATATCATGCGGAATTAACAGCGTGGGAAGACAACAAGCAATATATTATTACGGCAATACAAAAAATGCGGCAATTAAATTTCCTACAGCAGGAGATGATATTGCAGGACTTCTTTACGAACGTCTGATGGTACAACTAGGTGAGCTAAAGCAAGAAAGTTACACAGAGCCAATAACTTTGAAACAACTGACTATTGTTTGGTCTCATATGTGTGCTCTCAAAGATAATCTTGAAGTATATTTTGGAACGGCACCATATTCACCAGAAGATGATAGAACTTGTCAATACGCAAGATATCTCTTATTTTCATCTTTGGCAAGGGAATGCTTAGGATTAGGTGCACGTATTTTAACACTGACAGGTAGGGACTTTTGGTTAGAAAACTTTAGGGATGAGTGTCTTCAATTAGCATTGGAGGTTGTGGATCATAACTCAAACTCAAATGTTCCCGCATACTACAAAAGATATTGGATTGTAGGTCAACATCTTATTTATGCATGCTTATTCGTTCTTTTGGATATGCTTATGTTTAAACATGAAGAGTGTAAGGCGAATCTGCAACGAATACGAAATGCAATTCCGACAATTAGACTTCTCAGGTCAACCCATTACACAGTCAGAATTGGATTAGCAGTGATAGAGAAACTTCACTATTTAGTTGAATCAGTCAGGCTTAGAAATAAGGGTAGTGGATCAATGGAAGATATGTCACTTCGAGAATTTTTGACCGAACTCCAGGTGGCTAATCCCGAGAATATGATACCCCCCAAAACGACAAACTCTTCCGAGGAAGAACATAAGAAGCACAAAGCATACTCGATCAACTCGAAAGTGCCATCGTTAATGCCATTACCAGGACATTCACAGTATTTAAGAGGAGGAGTTCCTTCAGGAAAATCAAGGAGCAAAAATGTAGAGCCAAGGATGAACAACACAGCGATAGCGACGGGATCTGCTAGCTTTTTAGATTCTGATCTTGACAGCGCACTAGATGAGACTGGATGGAAAGAATTCTTGGAGTTCTTTTTTGGTTCGCACGATGAAGCCAACTTCCAGGGTAGTGGTGCAAGTATTTACAATTTGGTTCCTAATTTTGGAGCCAACGGATTTAATAAACAATAAAGGCACTCAAAATGAGATCTAACAGACCATTATATTAATCAGCCTACAGTAATATTGTAAAATAACTCAAGAAAACATAATAGATCGTTGCGTTAACGTCATCACTTTTATTGGCTCTCGAAGTAGTTTTCGAAGAATCCTCGATAATGGAAAGTTTGGCCAACTTTTTGGAGCTCATCAAAGTCTTCTGGCTCTATTTCAAAATCAAATATCTTGAAAGTATCCCTCATTCTTTGGGGATTTGAAGACGTGGTTAAAGGTAAAACGCCAGATTGGTAGACCCATCTTAATAGCAACAAATTAGGTTCCACTTTATACTTCTCACAGAGCTTAGGAATAAGACTATCTAAGGGTCTATTTTTTCCAACTCTATCACTAAACATTGGTGTTAAGGGTGAAAATGCCTCGACAAGTATATTATTGGACCGACAAAAATCGAGAATATATTGCTGTTGAAGATAGAGATGATATTCTATCTGATCCACTTGAGGTTTGTACTTACAGATCTTCAAGACCCTTTTCAATAAAGGGACATCAAAGTTCGACACACCAATATTATCAGCCAAACCTTCATCATATATTCTTTCCATCTGTTTCCAGGCTTCTTCAACCGTGACACTGCATGTTTCATCAGTCAAATATGGACCATGTATTAGGAACAAATCAAGATGCTTCAAATGCATCAATTCTAGCCCTTTCTTAATGGATTCATATGGCCCAGATGGAGAACGTGATTTAAATACCTTACCATTTATCAACCAGCCCTGGTCCCACTTATCTGTGATCCAGAACTCTGATCGATCAATTCCTGATTTTTTAATAGCAACTCCAACATCAACTCTAGTCAAATAGCATTCAGCGGTATCCAAATGTCTAAATCCAGCTTTGATAGCCTCACTGAATGTCTTAACTAGAATTGGATGTGCATGTTCCATACCATAACGAGGATCTGAGTGTTTCAAGCGTTTCTGACTTGTTCCAGAACCGAATCCTTGGAAGAAGATGAAGTTCAGTTAGTCTTTACATGTACGCATTGAGAAAACTAAATAAAAAGAAAAAAGGATAACCACTTACCGATTGCTGGGATCTTAGCCCCGGATCTGGAAAGAGTGAATATTGGACATTTACGGCTTTCCATTTTTGATGGTATCTTCAGATAGTAAAATCATATCGGCGGAAAAAATGAAGATGATGCAGCTGGAAATGATACGATTGGAAGTTGTATAGTAATGCCAAGTTTCACCCAATTGTTGTCCATAATATATTTAGTAAGTACCTAAAATAAAAAAAAGCGGTCTCAAAGATAATTCTGAGGGGGAGGGAAATCCCAAAAGGAAACCATTAGCGAAACTTTTACATCAGATGAAAAGATAGCGGCTATATTCCCGGAGAAGCAAGGCATCAATTCCTGGTGAATTTTTTCTAATCCCGTCTTCAGCTTCTCCCCAAACTGTTTTTAAGTATGTCAGGACGGTACTGAGAGAACCAGAGCGGACCACATCACAGAAATACTGGAGCCTCCAGATCAAATAATCCTGCTCTTCCCTCTTAATAGCGGCGGCACCAACAATTGCAATAGGCCAAGAACAGATAGCGGATATCTGGCTGTGTAACGTCAGCTCATATAAGTCCTTATTGAATTCGGAGACTATTTGTTGTATTTCTGGTTCCTGACTGGTTGTCATCGGATAGACGAGCTTTTTAAGGTAAATGTATGAGGCTTTCGCAACCATATCTCCCATATAGCAGCTTTCCATAAGTCTTCTTTGGACATTTGCTGGCTCTTTGGCTTTAATTTTTGAGGGGAGGAGGGGCATAACATAATACTTTGCACTTTTAAGTAATGATAATGCAATTAGCTTATTTTCTTCACTCAATGGAAATTGTAACCCCAACCAGTTGGCTTTTGCGGCTATCTCGAAAGCTGAAAGTGCAGCCCCCATTACCGGGTTATTCATCCACGGAACTGGACAATCATAAAGCCGAGGGGAAAGAAAATCCCTGAAATCATCGAAAACTTTGAAGGGTGATGATAGATAGTTCACCGCATCCCTATCACAGATAAAGAGATTAATTGTGTAATTATAAAGAAAACTTTCTAAAAGTGTCCTTTCACAGGCATCCACAATTTGTGGCTTAGTGAAACTCGATGAAAGCTCATTAACAGGGGCTAGCTCACTTTGGTACTTGCTATGGTCTTCATTACTGATCAAATCACTAATTTCTTCTTTTACTGAGTTGTCCTCAATTATATCCTGACATCTAAGTCCACCGTTGGCAGCCTCTAGAAATTGTGGTTGCATTTTCAAAAGCAAACGGTGAAATATGGTCATACTCTTTGATTGTACTCTCTTTAGAAAAGTAGCACCATCATAATGTTGACAGGACTCACATTTCTGATCTTGAGAAGAGTTCACTGACCTCCAATTTACTGCAGAGTCGGTATCGATGCAATCTGCACAACTTGCGTTTTGAAACAAGAGCAATCGTTGGGCGTTGACAGTAGGCAATTCATGAAATAGTTCCGGCTTTTTACGTTTGTTCGCCTGCCACAGTCTGATCATTTCTAAAGCAGCAACTAAGTGGCATGTGTTTATTGTGACATCCTCTCCATGGTATTTCTCTCTGAGACAGAAGCAAAGAAGTGCTACAAGAAGCCAATATTCATTTCCCACTATGGATTCCTCATCAATGAACTTGCTAAGCATTCCTAAACAATGTTCGTATTTTGCTTCGGCTGTACGACACATATCTTTATTATTCCAGCATAAAAATGCCGCACCACATGCATTGAAGACGGATATTAATATTGGATTCTGATAACCAGCAGGTATGAAAACAGCACCAGGCTGTAATCTCCGATGGGCAAGTTGTGGAGAAACGGAAACCATAAATCCGTTAAGAAAAGCATTATACAAGAACATATTCTCGTGGCTCATACTAACTCCCAGAATATCAAAATTGCTACCCCCTAGTATTGATATAGGATTGGATTCTTCGCTCACTTCCCTGAGATATCTTCGAAATAGAGAATCTTCCATGATCTCACGACTCTTTTCTTCCTTGCTCTTTCCCCGTGAACAAACAATTGTCAATGGAAGAAGTTTCTTTTTTTTCACAACTTTTTCTTTAACATTCCTTCTTGACGAAAAACGATGGACCTTCGTACAGTTTATGTCAACAAATCGGAGCTTCTTATTTCTAACCTTTTTGAGCTTGAAATCAGTACTATGTGGCAGAGATTGATTTCCTTCAGGCCAAACACACTCATATCCTGATCTTTTGCATTTATCACACAAAGGTCTGCAACCATCACATTTTATTTTTCTTTTCCTGCAGCAAAAGCATCCAGTTCGACTTCTCTTATGAATATAGTCTTTTTTAGAATCAGCAAAGCCTTGGCTTCTCTTTCGAGGGCTCTTAGGTATTTTTTCAGATAAACCCTCTCTTATCATCAGACCTATACGACACATTTTCGTTGATTTTAGTTAAAAGCGACAGTAAGAAAGTTGTAATTTGTAGAGGTGGGGTCAATAACTAGATACTTTAACAGATAATAGAACATCAGAAATTGTGTCTTTATGACGATATTTCAATGCAATCCTAAATGTATTGATATAACAGAAAGTTTAATCTAATCAACCATACTTCAAATTTCAGATACCGAACAAATTGCTTTAGAACAGAGTATATACCTTGCCGATTAAATGGTTATGTGTATCACGGCCCACAATTCTTTCTACCCCAATGAATAAAGTAGCACAAATCAGATGTTACAATCATTTTCTTATTGTTCTTTTCGTTGGGAACCGAAAGTTGTGGGATATGTAATCAGATTATTGGTTGCTGGATATCGCTCAAATCAAGAAACTCCTGGCGATAAGGAACAATGCGGAAAAAACAATAACACAATCGCCGATAATTTCCATATATGTCATTTTACATGAAAAAAGAGATAGGGGTGACTGGAGGATACGGTCGGCCATCTCTTCAGTTGATTGGTATTTTTTGTTAAAGCAAAGTCTGACTGTTCAAATTGTAATTCAGAAATATAAGAAAGAAAGGGGGGGAACCATTTTTACTCATTAGTGCGAGTATGGAGTAGAGAAACACAAATTACCTCATTTCTGGACTTCTTCCTGTACTGAAAGAGAAATTAAGAAGATTGTGATATCATCAGAAAGGCCGGTTTAAAACTATAGAATAACATCTAACCGACATTTTATTTGGGAAATATATATTATTATACTTGGAATATCAATCTTCAAGAATTTGGAAATGCATGTAAAAACATGTTAAGGCTGTGCCGTTTTCATGCTGAGAGAAACGGGTTGGGGAAAAAAAGGAGTCAGGTGAAAAACAGAAATAAAATCCGTTAACCAAGGTAAATGAACAATAACAGTATTTTGGAAAAAGAATTGGTCGGGTTTCTATTTTTTTGCACTGAGATGCTCATTTGAAAGTTAGTATCTCCTTATGCATTTTCAGTTGGATACAACTCTTCTCAAATTTGCAGGATATGGCTATTACAGCTGAACAATTTCTGATTGGCCGATACCGGAATTGCTGCTATTGGAAACTTCGCATGGCTGGATCTATATGAATGGGGGGTAAAAAAGTTAGTCATCATGTTTTTTTGATTTCGTCCGCTTCAAGTTTTTTCATATTTTTCAGCACTTGGCCGTTAATAATAAAAAAATTCAACTTCACTTTTCTCTCTGTAATCCCGTAACCTCAGTGTTGATCAAGATAATTATATCAATAGTACAATAGTTACAATACTATAGAAAAGATACCGAGATGTTTGCAAGAACATTTAGCTTTAGACTGCAGACATTGCAAGTTTCTCGAAGAGACTTTTCATTTTCCAGATCAGCTTTAGTTGGACAGAACGTGATAGAGAAGATCGTTCAAAAGTTTTCCGTTGGACTAGCAAAGGGGAAGAAAGTGCACTCAGGAGATTATGTTACGATTAAACCTGCTTATGTTATGACCCATGACAACTCTTGGCCCGTCGCCTTGAAGTTCAAGGGTCTTGGTGCTAAGCATGTTAAGAACAACAGACAAATTGTGAATGCTTTGGATCACGATATCCAGAACAAATCAGAGAAGAACCTCACAAAGTACAGAAACATCGAAAACTTTGCTAAGAGCCAGGGCATTGATTTTTACCCTGCTGGAAGAGGAATTGGGCATCAGGTCATGATTGAGGAAGGATACGCATTTCCCGGCACTTTGACAGTTGCTTCGGACTCACACTCAAATACGTACGGTGGTATAGGAGCACTTGGAACACCAATCGTGAGAACGGATGCTGCTGCTGTTTGGGCAACTGGTCAGACGTGGTGGAAAGTTCCTCCAGTTGCAAAGGTTGTTCTTAAGGGCACTCTTCCTGCGGGAACCAGTGGTAAGGATGTTATTGTTGCATTGTGTGGCCTCTTCAATAAAGATGAAGTTCTTAATCATGCTCTTGAGTTTACAGGTGATAGACTAGACCAACTTCCGATTGATTACAGGCTAACTATTGCTAACATGACTACCGAGTGGGGTGCTTTATCAGGTGTCTTCCCGGTTGATCAGACTCTTATCAAATTCTACCGTGAAAGGTTACAGAGAGTTGGACAAAATCACCCAAGAATCACCGAGAAGAGAATCGATGAATTGGAGCGCAATCCAGTTTGTCCAGATGAGGATGCATACTACGATAAGGTGCTTACAATTGATCTCTCTACCATCGAGCCATGCGTCTCGGGACCTAATTCGGTTAAGATCAGCAATTCAGTGTCCAAATTATCGGCTCAGGACATCAAGGTCAACAAAGCATATCTTGTTTCATGCACCAACTCGAGATTAAGCGACATAAAGAGCGCCGCATCGGTGGTTAAAGGTCACAAAGTTGCCCCAGGTGTTGAATTTTACGTTGCAGCTGCTTCTTCATTGATTCAAAAGGATGCAGAGGCATCTGGTGCTTGGCAAACACTTTTAGATGCTGGTGCAATTCCTCTTCCGGCTGGATGTGGTCCATGCATTGGTCTCGGTGCAGGATTACTAAAGCCGGGTGAAGTTGGTATTTCTGCCACCAACAGAAATTTTAAGGGAAGAATGGGTTCCCGTGATGCTCTTGCATACTTGGCCTCTCCTGCCGTTGTTGCAGCATCTGCTGTTTTGGGCAAGATTGGCTCTGCAGCCGAAGTTAAAGGTCTCGCATGTCCAGCTGAACATCATGTGAACACGACTATCAATGTGAACGACAAGCCTACAGAGACAGGATCTACAGACGAGTCTGCAGAAAGTGCAGGTAAGGTTTTAGATGGCTTCCCAGAAAGGATAACAGGCGAAATCGTGTTCTTAGACTCGGACAACATCAACACAGATGGAATATATCCAGGAAAGTACACTTACCAGGATGATGTCCCTAGAGAAACCATGGCTAAAGTGTGTATGCAGAATTATGATCTAGACTTTGGATCTAAGACGAGAGCTGGTGACATATTGGTTGCTGGCTATAACTTTGGTACGGGTTCTTCCAGAGAGCAGGCTGCTACTGCAATATTGGCTAGAGATATGCCTATGGTTGTTGCCGGATCATTTAGCAATACATTTGGTCGTAATGCGATCAACAACGCTCTTCTTACGCTTCAAATTCCAGAGCTCTTGAATAAGCTTAGAGAACAGTACAAAGATGAAAAGAAGGTGCCTACAAGGAGAACTGGTTGGACTTTCAACTGGGACGTTCCAAAATCAATCGTCACCGTTACGAATGCTTCAGGAGATGTGATTTTGAAGCAGAAGGTCTCTGAAGTTGGCCCTAACTTACAGGCCATCATTGTCGAAGGTGGCTTGGAAGGATGGGTTAGAGCAGAATTGAAGAAACAGTAAGCAAGGTAGCTTGATGCTGCATGATTTAAGATAATGTTGTATAAATAAAGCATAAATACCACGCTTTCTACCGTAATTATTATAATGAAGAAATGAGCACAGCAAAAAATCAGAAAGAAATGAAAGATGTGTACGTATTTACAAATTAAAAGTAAAAATGCTACCTACTTTCCAAAATTATCGTACATTTATTCCATGCATGTATAGAAGACATGTGTATACACATTAATTATTTCAAGCCTTGACAGCCTCCTTAACAATCTCATCATAACCTTCCTTGTAAGTTTCACTGCTTTTGCTAGCGTTCTTACTTTTGTGTAGTCCACCTCCCGGAACGATCATAACACACGATGTTGGTCTTTTGGTAGCTCCAGCACTACCCAAATCCTGCTTTGATGGAATGAATATGTATGGAACTTCATTGTCTTCACAAAGAACTGGGAGATGGGAAATGACATCCATTGGGAAAATGTCTCCAGCTATGATAACTAATCCTTTATCCCCCTTTCTGAGAGCCTTAACAACTTCTTTCACTCCCCTCTTGACATGCTTGCATTTTGATGCTCTTTTCACTGTCTTAAGTATCTTCTTGTTCACTTTTTTTGATGCTAGAGGTTTTGCAAACGGAAGAACCGCTGGCATTCTTTTGTCGTAGTTATCTTCCTTGGATTCCTTTGTGCTTTTACCTTCTTTACCCATTTTTATATTTGTATGCTGTTCTATGCAGTCAGTCACTTTATTTTCCGATTATACAGTGTCAACGACTTGTGGGATATTAATTTTAGTGTAGCTTATCCTTAATAGCTCTCAAGTTCATGCACTTAAAATTTTTCATCTTCACATCTATTCCATCTTTTTTTTTTTTTTTTTTCTCCTCGGAAAATTTCGAATCAGTGCTCAGTATGGCTGTGCTGAACATCAAGCGCCGAATGTAGATAAGAGGAAAAAACGAGCCAGAACTACAAGCATTTATTAGTAGAGGAATCAATTAATATATATATATATATACAAGGTTTTACAATATATATCGCGGAAATATAATAGTGAAGAGACGTGTACGGCACGTTTATTTTGGAACGTCTAAGCCGACACGATGAGCAGTTTTCTCCACTTTGTCCTTCTGTTTCATGCTAATTCCAGGATTATATCTTTCCAAGAGTTCTTCATAGACTCTCTGTGACTTCAAATAGAGAGTGAGATCTTGAAGATGGTTCTTCTCTGTGGCTGATAGAACCTTTTTGTTTAGAAACTGTAGCATACGAGTATCTGGCTTTGGAACCTTGGCTTCGAACTTGGATTTCACTGCTTTCCAGAGGGTCTTCTCCTGTTCTGACGTAAGCTTCTTCCCTGCTTGCTTAAGTTGCATCTTTTTATATGTCAATAAGGCCTGCTTTTTCTCAGTAAGACCTGATGAACGTCTTTTGAAGCTAGCGGCGCTAAATTCTTCAAGTTCCTTAATTAGAAAGCTGAATGCCGACTTTGATGACATTTTCAGGAAAAGAAGCGTATTGGAACTGATATGGATATGATTTTAATGGAATTCGGATTGAATTGGCGGAAACAGATCAACAAAATATGAAGAAATCAATAGACTGGAACTGTTCAGCTTGTAACATATTATGGGTCTACTTGAAATATATTTCCTAGACAACTGTGCCATCTTTACACCAGCAAAATTTTCGTAGAGAGTGACGGGGGTGGAAACACACTAAAACGACTTCTATTCAGGTTAATGGAGAACTATATCAACAAGCTTTGGTATCAATTATCTGTATAACTTACTTGATTAGAAGTACAGATATAAAATAGGATATCCAGATATGAGTTTTGAGTCTCTGGATCAAGTTGAGTTTCCTCCGAAATGGCTTCTTATTGCCAAGAAAGTGTTAAACAATAAAAGAGATCTCGAACTATGGGAGGAACTTTTACAACAAACCGAAAATTTACCGACAAAAGACGAGAAACATCCAATAAAGGTTTCAAGTTCATCACCAAACATATACAAAAGAATTTTGTATATTGTATATGAGAATCTTCTCGAGCAATTCCCATTTTGTGAGCAATACTGGTGTGATTACGCTACTCAAAGATTTCAACTTGGGGAGGATGCATTAATCGTCAAGAATATATTTAAAAAGGGTCTTCAATTCTTGAAGAAATCTATAATTATATGGAAGAGCTACTTGGAGTTTGTTATGGCAACATCTGGCTCTTCAAAAAAGATCCTCTATGCATTTGAGCAGGCTCGAATTAATGCTGGTCATCATTATTATGCACACGTGATATATGACATGTACCTCGACTACTTACGGAAAACAGATAACACAAAACTTTATCACAGACTTTTGAGGCGTATTATAGAGATTCCTATGTATCACTACAGCAAGTACTTCAACGAATTCTTGCGACTATTGCAGGACGCCAATTTAGAGACCCTCAAATATTTTGTTTCGACAAATGAACTGAATAGGATTTTCAATCTTACCTGGGAGCAACTTTTGCCCACTGGGGACAACGCCAGGAGAATGCAACAACCGGAATTAACAGAAATAAAGACAAAACTTAAAAAGACGTTTACAGATATCTTTATAGTGACACAGTATCACAGTTATCAGATGTGGAATTATGAACGTGACTTGAAACACCCATACTATCTCCCAGGGAATGAACTGACAGTTAAAGAACTAAATGCATGGAACAGCTATCTTGATTACTTGGAGCTTTACACACTAAAAGATATATCCAAAGACAAACAATCAGGCGTTACAAAATTTCATAAAGCACTTCTTGAAACGGCATATGAACGATGCTTAATATGCGCGGCTGATTATCCGTTTTTCTGGATTAAGTATGCCAACTTAAAGTTGAATCTTGGTAATATAGATCAGGCTAAACAAGTCGTTGCTAGGGGATTGTGCAGCACGGATGATCTTGATCTTCGATTAAGAACCAGATTAATTGATCTAGAAATATTGAGTGGCAATCAAGAGAAGGCAAGAGACCTCACCATAAAGGGTCTTATGGACAACGAGAATTCGTTAGGCCTCACATTAAAGTTTATTCAGTTGGAACATACAAGGGATCCACAAAGTACGTTGAAAATTATTAGAATGAAATTAGACGATGCAAAGGGAACTCCATTTGAGTCGCAGTTTGATTTTTTATTTAGGGAGATACTTTCATACAGTGACATAGATAAGGCGGAAGTTGCATCAATTTACAGACAATATGAGAATGATAAAAAAAGCAGCTACCACTATTTGAGGGGGCTTCTAGACTTCTACAAATGCTACAAACAGGATTCGAAGAGCTACCAGCATGCATTGGAGTTAGCTAACAAATGTAAGAATATTACAACTAAAAAGCAGTTGGCCAGAATAACGTCCAATGATAATGAACATGAATTTTTCTGACAGAGATAACTTAATAGAATTATTAGAAGACTGCGAAGATATATTATGTAGGTAACACGTATAGGTAGTTTCAACCTAAATAGATATTAAGCATAGTAACAACCACCCAGATTGTCATACTTAAAACGCCAATTTTTCTATTAAATTTCCAGCCGGTTAAGGGTATTGCAATCAGATAAAACACCAAGACAAATATTATGCTGTAGGCGGTGAATAAAAGACTCCTGTCAACTTCAAAAGTGATCTCAGTTCGATTCTCGGTTATACTAACCACTATTGAGTTAAGACCAATTCCAAATAAAGTGTACAACAAAGGAGATCCAAAGCATGAATTGAGTCCTGTCAGAGCGAAACCCAAAGATGCCAAAGTGGTATTTGTGACCAAGTCCCCAACAGAGTTTCCTAATGAAAGAACTGTTAAACCTAACAATGATTCTTTCACCTCATAAATGACGGCAGCATCTTTCAAAACACCCACTATTCCTGAAGCTGTCAGAACTATGAGGTCAAGAACGCTTAAAAAACCGACAAAGGACGCCAATGGTTCAAATATTACCGAGTAAACTGACGGCCAGAAAACATGCAACAAGCCAACAATGGTCATAGCCGCCAATGAAAACATAATTGCAGGAATTTCGAGATGCCGTATACAGAATACTAGTAAAATCACCAGAAGCTGAATACAAAAAACAGACATACTTCGTGATTTTTCCTCCTCACGTATCTCAAGACGAACTCTTTCTGGTATTGGGACGGGTATAAGAACGTTGAACAAAACAATGTAAGGAAGGGTTAAAATGTTGATCACCGTGCTCCAACCACTATCAGAAACATGAATATTGCTCCAGCGAGGAACAAATCTATAGATAATCCGTTTTTCCGGCTCATAAGTGGCATATGAATCAACAGGAATGCCAACCGCAGAAAGAATGGCAGACCTGTTAGAGCAAACAGATTCGTTAGAAGCGCTCGTAGATCCATAACTGTCACACCTAGAGCGAATTGGAACTTGAAGTGTGTTTGGATCGGACTGATCGTCATTTGGTGACGTAGAACGAACGTATGTAACTGGCGTGAAGTCGCTAGTAGTTTGCAATTCAGGTGCAGAAGCAAAACTTGGTCCCCAATCGGGCCGCTTGGGGAGAGGTACGTGGTCATCTTGACTATCTGTTATCACTATCATGGAGGGTATAGCGGGTTCAGTCAGCACGCTATCAGTTGGATCAGCAGGTATAGATGCCTTCCGATGCCATCGAACGAAAGCTAGTTTGAGAGATTCCACTAATGAAAGCCGGTATGGCTTTTTCCGCTCAATATGCTCAATACTTTGAGTCAATCTAAGCATACTGAGGTCTTTTGCCATAAAGGAAGATCCATCAGACTTTACCGTCTCTTCCAAAGTGGGGGAGTTACATACATCGTCTTCAATAGTATCATCCGTAAATATCTTTGGACTGAGCCAACTCAAAATGATAAAAATGAAATAGGCTGCAACCATAAGCAAAGATTCGGTTCTTGTGATTTTACCATCCGAAAGAAACCACAGCGTAAGAAGGATCAGAAAGCCAAAAACAGCCAAATCCCGAAAAATCACGCTGTTGGAAACTCGAAATGGCTTAACCACTGCCATACATCCAATTACCATTGTGAGCTCAAAGTTCGCAGAACCTAGCAATTCACCAATGGCTAAGGATACAGCGCGTGAGCTCATCGCCACATATGTCGACGAAATATCCGGTGCTCCATTTGCCAAAGAAAGGAGAGTGAGACCAGCCATTCTCTCGTCTAAGTGTAAAAACTTAGAAAGATACTCCAAGTTGGGAGTGAGATAATCAGAGGCAAGGATTCCCAAAGCAAAGAAAAGAACGACTATTGCAAGGATAAAAAATATCACGAGCACAACTTGAGATACTACCGGATGTAAGACGGTTCCACAATAATAGTAGGAAAGATACTTCTTGCTGAAAGTAGCACAATGCTGCTTCAGATATGTACATGTACAGCTAGCAGACTGATTTGTGGGTGGAGAACAACTCCCGACATCAAACAGAGTGTACGGGTTCATATTGCTAATCTGACAAACATTTGTATGTGCTATAGATAATAATAAAGAGAATGAAGCTGGGGGATACAGGATGAAGCCTTACAAGCCAGAAAAGAAAAGTAATGCAAACTGAATAATTCAGTGAACAGTAAGTATCATGTATCTTTAAGCGGTTCAAACAGTTACTAACAATGGCGGGAAAAAATATGAAAAAGAAAAACCGATAAAAAAAAAATTAGCAGGGATTGACTATCGCATGTAATCGCTCGAATAAAACCAACCACCTTCTTGAAAAAAAAGTAATAAATACCAAATACTAAGCACACATGCCTGGCAGTAAATCAATTTGAAATTCTAGCATTATGTTCACGATACAGTCCTATAAGTATATACACAGTAGCCTTTTGAATCAAGCATCTGCCCTTGGCTCAACACTCTTCACAACCTCTTCAGGCTTCAAATCTTGCAATAAAGTCTTCGGCACTCTTTCACTTCCAGTAAATGGAAATCCAAGTCCACTTAGCAAAATACGGGCATCAGCATCAGTCTGTGCACTGGTATGCAAGGTGACATCCATACCGAAAGTCTTTGGCCATGAATCCTGGTTATTCTCAATTTCAGGGAAGAACTTAACATCCTCTGGTCTTAGACCAAAGGCAATATTTCCATATCTGTCTCCTGCCCTATTGGAAATTCCCCTGAATTCTCTGACTCTAGGAAGAACGATTTCTGTCAAGGTTGTGAGAAATTGCGAGGCCTCGTTTCCTGACAAGGACACTCTTGCACCCATACGCATACCGGGCCTTAGTTTCCACGTAGGAACATTTGTCTTTGCATAGACTGGACTTGGCTTGCAACCTGTGATCTGCTGAAGTTGCAATGAGGCAGAAATGGCCAGCTCCGGCTTTATCTTGGCATCTTTCACGTAACAGTTAATGGTGATACTCTCAAAGCGTGGAATATTCCTCCAAGTTCGACTTCTGACAGTTGGAGAAGGGACCACTTGCCCACGAGGCTTCCTTAAAGGTCTGTTCAAATGGTAAGGAGAAGACATATCCCACTTTCTCCTCTTGTTCCCCTCCACATCAATCTGATCATGTCTATATTGGATTAGAAGCAAATCAGATTCCACCGTATTGTAATAGTGGTCCATCACTCTATCCGGATGTGTCAATCTTGGCTTGAACTTTGGAGATCGAATGTCATTTGGGTCCAGTTTCAAGTCCGGAAAACGTGGCGATAACAACCGCTTCTCAATCTTTATGGTATGATGAACAGGTTTCACCATAGCACATCCCACTTTTTGTGCAATCGTAGATGACGAGAACGCACGTATGAAAGAGAACGACATCGTTGCTAAATAAATATGTGCACGAAAGGTTAGTAGATCGCAGCCAATGCCTAAGAAAATATTATATATAAAGCTAAGATGGAAGGGAACTAATAAGGCAGTTAAACACTGTCAGCTTTACTTTAAGTGGGATTGAGTGCTGGCTGTGAGAGAGCAGGTGAGAAAAAAAATTAGAAGTAGGAAAATCAAAATCTTCAGAGGCATAGTTTTTTTAGTATTATTATTATTATTACTTTTTTTTTCTCTACACTGTGTAGTAGGGCACGGATGATTTGGTGGAGAAATGAAATTGAAGCTTGGAACTTCTACAAAGGGTTTAACAACAACAAAGTATTTAAGTTCTGTTTAAGGATTGACGCCTATTTTATAAAGGACAAGTAATAGAAATTTTTAGAGCACATGAGATTTACTCCACATAGAGACGAAGCATTGCAATATAGTCTTGAGCCGATAGACTCGGACTACGATTCTGGAGCAGAGAGTGACATTCTGGATGATTTTAATGATAGCTCATCATCGAAAAGCACGCTTGTAACTACAACAGAGGAGAAAGATCCAAATGTTAGTAAAGCAACAAGCTTTCTTTCTGGCTTGAAATTGAGTGACAGATTCCATATAATTCAGGATCTTGGGAGTGTTGCCAAAATATTAAGTGATGGTGATCTGCTGGGCGCTAATGAAAGCGGAGTCCAATTGGAACCTAGAAAAGTAATATTAGCAGAGAACAAGCAGGGCAAGGGTAAGAAAGCAGCAAGATTGGCCAACAAGCTAGAACGCAATGTGTACGAGTCGTATGATAACAGTTTCGATTATGTGAAACGAAACAGGCTTGAAAAAATGAAACGAGAAAAGGAGAAGGTGAAGAAGATGATTGCAGCAGAGATGGAGAGAAGAAAAAGAGAGGAGGAGGAGCGGAAGAGGAGAATAGAGGAGGAAAGAAAGAGGAAGGAGGAGGAAGAGAAAAAGAGGAAGGAAGAAGAAGATAGAAAGAAGAAAGAGGAGGAAAAAAGGAAGCACGAACAAGAAGCAGCAGAAGAGGAGGCAAGAAAGAAAAGAGAGGAGCTCATGAAGAAGAAAATTGATGAGGCTAAGAAAGAGGCTGCCAAGAAAAAGTCCACGACAGATTTTGCATCTGTGGAGCAAGAATTTATAAAATATAAAAAGGATATCGAAGACATCAAGAAAAATATCGTGCTTCGTGTGAAACAGGATGCTGCATTAAAGAATGTGATCAACACACAGAGGAGGAAGATCAATCCAAAGTTCGGTCAGTTGACTAATAGTTTACAACAATTAAAGGGGGTTACACAAGCGCTTCAACAGCTTATTCAAGAGACTAAATCAAATGAGTTGGCGTTCAAATGGATACTCAATTTTGTGGCTAAGGCCATCGTTCACCAGGCGGAGGTAGAGGTTTCAGTTCATGGAAAGGCAGCGCTTGCACTCGGGTCTTTGGCTTTAGAGCTCCTTCTGGTTTTCCCGGAACTCCACTATTTCCTCATGGCTCGTTTTGTGAAGAAATGTCCATTGGTGATTGGATATACGTGTGCAATCGATACAGAAGAGGGACGGAAAAGAATGGGATGGCGGAAAGATGACGAGAAGTGGGAATCAGAGGAAAGATACAACGAAAGACTTGGCGGAATATGTACTCTCTACTCTGTGATGAGTCGATTATCGATAGACCAGTCTTTCTCTGGGTATTCTGCCAATTGCAAGCATCCTCTTCCAATTTCTAGAAGCTGGACAATGCTAAGCCGGCTTTTAAACACACCCTTGAAGTTAGTTACAGACATCCATTTTGTTGTTGCTGGATCCTGGTGGGATGCATGTGCTTCTCAACTTCTACAAGCCTATGGAATACAGGCAAAGAAACTTTTACAGTTGTTGTGGAACAACTGGACTTCTGCAGTGAGCGATCGGAGGTATCCGGCGGCTGCTAGACTACGGCTCCAGGGGGAAGACTGGTCACAACAAGGCAAAATTGAAGAGTTTCCAGCTATGGAAGCATAATTTTAGATGGTGCTAGGCTAAAATGAGGGAAACGGGGTGACGGTATTTCGCTTGCCTGTGGATAATCTGTGTAATGATGGATGGATGAAGTGGCTCATAGATAAATAGACATATATACGAGAAGGTAAGAAGATGCGTAGAGAGTAAATACACCGATTGGCTTGAAATATAACTATTGACGTCCGAAGTAGTATGAGTATCTTTTTTAAGCAAAATTTTTTTTCAAGATCTCATGTTATTGCTCAGCTCAGTCTTCCCTGGTTTCTCCAAGATTCATATACCATAGAATGATTATTACACGTTTTCATCACACCTTTTTTTTCTTGTTAAAAGAGAAAGCTAGCAATTTCATTAAACCTAAGCATTATTCTCTACTTTAAAATGCGTCCGCAAGTTGAGATTCCGAACAGCCCCACGGACCCATACCCGATAGTAGTGAAAAATGCGGAGGTCATACCTGGATTTGGCAGGGGATCATCAGAGATGGGAATACCAACGGCAAACGTGCCAATAGACTCATCACAACAGTTGAAAAGTCTTGAAACCGGTGTTTACTTTGGGTTTGTACGAGTGCTTTGCGATGATCGCAGTCAGAAAAGACCACCACGTGAAATTTCAAGAGTGGACGGAAAATCTTCGGTTACATTAACATACGGAGAAGGGCTAACAGATGCAGACAAAAAAGCATTCCCGATGGTGATGTCGCTTGGCTGGAATCCTTACTTCAAGAACAAGCAGAAGGCGTGCGAGTTGCACATAATCCACAACTTTGCGATGAGTTTTTACGGTGCTAGTGTTAACTTCAATGTTCTCGGCTATATCCGGCCAGAGCTTGACTACACAACGTTAGAGGCACTCATCAAGGATATTCAGATAGATATTGACACTGCAAGAAATTACTTAAAGACACGAGAATACAAGAAATGGGCAAGTGAAGTGTGAAATGTGTCAACGCTAACAATAAAATATACATCATACCCGCATATTTAGACAAATAGACAAATACTTTTTAACTACAATCCACGTAGAGATGCTATATAAGAGAAGCAAACCTGGGCGTAACACGACAACAAGCTCAGACTTTAGCAATAAGTGCCTTGTTGCTGTTGTGAGCAATGGCAGCAACTTTATCGCCAAGAGATAAAGCCAGGCCTTGACCCTTGGATCTGATCCGCACGTGACCAACAATGTGGCCATCCGAAGATCTCTCAATGCACAAGTTGGCAAGTGCATTTTCACCGAACGTGGATCTTGAGAAAAGGTTTGCAGACAAGAACTGGCAGTCCTCACCGATAACTGCACCCGGGGTCAAGTTTTTCATGTTGGTTCCGGAAATCAATGCATCCAGGTAGTCCTTAAGAGAACTCCACCTGGAGTTCACCGTAATCTTGTTTTCCCACTCGAACTCATTCCACATTCTTCTGAACTCAGCCTCAGAACAAGAAGCGGGCTTGATGTAGTCAAGGATATCGACATGAACATCGGAAAGAATCACAATCGTCGACTGGTTAGAATGGTGACCATCGTATACAATGTTTCCAAAGATTACTCCTGTGTCTGCAGACGTCACTTTTATCGTGGTCTGAACCCTATGGAAACCATGGGGACCAACGTTCGTAGTAGCTGGCTTGTCAACCACCTTCAAGTCTCCAAGTGTTGCAAATTCTACCGTCATGTTACGGAGTGTGTCTGTGGTTTGGTTCACCACCAAAATATCAAGCGTCACATCAAACTGATGGACCTGAACATAAGCCTCTGCATAAACTGGATCCGAGAATCCAGTCAACTGAACAATCTTCTTCAATCTCGATGTCAAATCCTCTTTCTTTGCAGTTCCAGCTGAAATCTTCTGCAACTCCTGCTCTGTAATGTCAACTGCCTCCTTCTTTTCCGTTGCCAACTGTCTAAATGCTATACTATCATCTGCCTGCTCAAATGTAGCATCGGAAGGTGGTTTATCGACAGCAGAGCTACTAGAAGAGTTGGCCTCGCTTAATTCATTCTCAAGCGCGCTCTTAGTATCATCCAAAAATGCACCTTTTGCCTCCTTCTCAGTGTTATCCGAGCTTAATCCCGACAACACACGAAGGCATGTCATTATCCGGTCAATCGAATCCTCATCGATCTTGTGCTTGGCTCCAATTCTATTCTCTTGGCCAGCTCTCACTATTGAAACCATGGCAAGCATGGCTTCTGCCTTAAGTGCATTCAAAAGACTTTGGTTCTTACTGATTTCGCTCAACCTTAACACCAGCTTCACAAACGTTGAGGCGAGGACTGCTCCGAGATAGAAATCCCCGCTTAAAATGAGCGATCTGAGTGGCGTCTTCAATAGCTCAGCCATCTTATTGCTTTCTGAGGTTGAGGCACCCTTGACCGATGCTGCATAGGCTGTTTCAGTTGCATAAGTACCATCGGCAAGAACTTTAGGTTTGGAATTGGCCTTAGTTGTCTTGCCAGTGCCATCACTGTTCTCAGTCTTTTCAACTTCTTCATCATCTCCTTCATTCTCGCTTTTATCTGGCTTCTCCTCAATAGGAATCTTGCCCAAGCTTGTACGAAGTTCCCTCCACGCAGCATGAATGCTCTTTTCGTCCAAACAGTATTCGCCCAAAATCCAGAGTGAGCCTCTGTACACCTTTCCACTCTTCACGGTCTTGAGAGCAACCAAGAGTCTTGAAATGATGCCAGCACGGAGGTCTGGATACTTCTCAATAACTTGCTTCACAAACGTGATCACTTCATTGGCAGCAACTGTGTTTAATTGGCCCATAAAGCTGAGAAGCATGTCGACAACCGAGGCAGCAACCTCATGGAAGTCAATGGCACACTTCCGAATGGCAACAATGAGCATCTGTCTGTATTCAGTAGACTTCTCTTCCGATGAAGTGATGGCTTTCTCAAGTTCTTTACGAAGCAACTTGACGACATCATCGACATTTTTGCTCGAGACGAGATCCATCGTGATATCAATGGCTTTCTTGCGAACTGCAAGAGATGGAGCAGAGAGAACACGAAGAATATCGAGCACCATACTGTTGAGAATGCCCTCACTGTCCTGAGCAAGCTCACCCAATCTCTCCAAGCCGATGAGCTTCACATTGTTGTCAGGCTCCTTAATTGCCATATCAACAAATTTCGATGCAGCACTCTGCACATAAGTAGTTGAATGAGATAAAAATGGCAAGGTAGTGGCCGCCTCGTACACTACGACTGAGTTGGATGAATCCAACAAGTCCGAGACCACCTCCAAGTATCTTTCTTTCAGTTCTTCGTTTGCTGCTGAAACGTCCTTGCGGATAAACTGAATAAAAGCTAACTGGAGCATGGGATCGACGCTAGAAATCGCCTGGTTCTGCATGTATCTGAGACACACCTCGCGGTCCAGATGTGACAGACACACAAACGCGTTTCGACGGCAAGTGGCATCTGATTCCACTGCTAAAAAGTCCGAAAGCAACTCAGCCACATCTGGAACCAAGTCATGCGATGCTCTGTAGATCGAGTATATGGCAAAAACGGCATTTTTCCGGACGTACGCATGCCGGTGCTCCAAACATTGCCGGCAAGATGGAACTAAAGGCTCGAGAAGCTCTGGCTCTTTCAACTTATTGAGAAAACGAAGGGTATTACCTCTCACATACTCATTTGGATGTTGTAAATCGTGCTGAATTGCATTGCACACAAGAATCATCTCATGGCGGAGCTTTCCGTCGTCATCGTACTTTGGACAGATCTCCCAGTAAAAGTATAGAAGCTTCTTCAACTGCTTATTTTTAGATGGCATCACGTAACGGATGATTGTCATAAGCAATTCTGGCATTGGGTCACCGTTTAGAACCGATGTGAGAATTTGTCTCATTGCTGCAATCTTTGTGTCATCGTCTCCTTTTTCTAAATAGCCTCTGTACTCAGAGGATGATGGTTTGTCAGCCGAGTTTGGCTATAATGATGGCAGAAAAAAATGTTAGTAGCTCAACAAGAACAGAGATCAAGTAGAAGGGTGAAAAGAAAAGCGACAGACTGATTATACATCTTAAACAGGAGGATTGTAACATTATGGAATTGGAAATTTTGACCTCATATTCCACCAGAATCACCCCTTCAGTATTCACCGTTTTACAGAAATCATAACAAACGATTACTCTCACCTCTCATTCCTCTAACTTTGAAAACCAAAGCAAATACGGCTGAAACTTACCTCATAAACAAGCGTATAAGCTGGAGACTCCAACATTGTTTGCTTGCAGTGTTTCTGTTAAGTTGCAACGTCAAGTTGGATCGACTGTGCTTTATGTTTTGAGCTATTGGTTACGAACAATAAGTAGCTCTAGACATTTAATAGTGATGTGCTTACCTCGGATTATTTACACACGAGAAAAAAAAAAAACTGCTTAGAAAGCATAGAGAAATTCAAGCGTCCTCATTATATACACGTAAGCATTTAGGGTCGATCGACGTACAAATAATGAGACGCTCACCAGTCTAGCATACAATCTATTAGGTACCATTAAATGTGACGTTCAGCGATGGCAATTACAGTACTCTGGCAGTATCCTTACAAAATCATGATTAGGAGGAATTAATAACTCTACATGAAAGAAAGTCCCCAAAAATTCAAATGCAATTTAAGCTACCTAAACAATTTAAATAGTCACAGCGCTTCTTCTTCAAACATTCTGGTCCGGATTAGCGACAAACAACTTAAGAGATTTTCCATTCATAGCAAGACCTCTAGCCGACCGGACACTTGAAAACCGATTCAAATTCGACTCTCTACGGCTCAACCGCACAGGATCAGCAGTTAAACGCATCAACTGGTTGGTTACCTCGATAATCTCAGCATCTGGATCAGTTGGAACTTTAGTCTTTGACAAGTCATGGCTGAGCTTCGAGTCAGGAAGTTCACTCTCATCGATTTCCGAAGCCAACATCCTAGTTTTCGGCCTCAAAGTTCCATGCTTTAAAGAGCTCTGGATGGATGCAACCGTGGCTTCATGAGATGGCGTTTTTCTGTGCTTCGATCTGATTGGCCGGATTGCAACGGGAAGAACTTCGTACGGTGGCTGCTGTCTTATACAACTCACCATTCCTATTCCACGTAGTCTTTCAACGTAAAGTGATTTTTGACCTTTTCCTTCGGGCTCCTCTGGAATGCTCTTGCTGAATCTTAGGTGCTTTCCTTGGGCAACCGAGCCATTATTTGACTGTTGAGAACTATTCAGTGCAACTTGCTGTGGGGTTGCGGAACCACCAGAGCCATTCGCATACCGGATACGTTCCTTGGTATGAGTATTGTCGAAAAGCCCCGGGTTTGCCGTTGAAATCGAGATGGACCTCCTACCTCTTCCCTCATTCGGAATGTCCAAGGGTTGCCTTTTTCTACTTACGGAAGCAACAGAGTGGGCCAAAGGTTCCACAACAGGCTTCTCTCGCCTGTCATACGTTTTTGGAATACCCGTGATGTCGTATGGAGCCAATAGGGACTTGCCAGTCTCCTCTCCTTCCATCCGATTTCCAACACTAGAAGGAGGTTTTTCATACGTTGGTGTTATCTCCTGGTCACGTGCAAATACTGTCTCTGATGCGCAAGACGAACAGCTGTTTTTAGCATAGACCTCTTCGTCTGTGTTGGTTGCCTCACTATTGGTTCTGGTGACTTCGCCATCGGAGATGCTGGTCTTCATTCGAGCAATATCAACACTCCCAGAACTACTTCCTTCACTAACGCTCTCAAAGGAGCCTCTGGACATGGCTTCGGTAGGCAGGGGAATAACAATCGATGGAACGTTGTCATCCGCAAAATCATCCCCCTCGCTGCTCCTACTCTGGCTGCTAATCGTGCTTCCTTCTGATGGATTAACAATCACCATCTTTCTTGGCTGCTCTCTGTGCTGGAGATCGAGATGATGATTATACTGCTGCTTCGCAATGAAGGAGAGCTCATCGCCAGAATCAGACTCATCATCATCGTCATTATCCTTGCCATTGTGAATTCCACTTCCATTTCCCATATCACCATACGAGTTGCTCAAATGTGGAGAGAACCCAGCCAGTGAACGAGGTGGCGACAAAATAGACTGCCCCCCTGAAGCTTCTGAATCCACAACTTGAAGTGACCGGGATCGCTCCTCGATTGGCGTTGGGAGAATCAAGTTGTGCGTCGACGTCGAAACCACAGATGCCGATGAATTTGGCGTGGCTAAACAAGAGGCACTGTAAGGGTGCTCTCCAAGAGAAGTCCTCGAACTAGTATTATTCACGTCCGGGCCACCACCCGTAGCGATCAACTTGATCTGTGAATTTTGGGCAGCACTTTTAGGAACATCCACTTGAAGCCTTTTCCACGCCATCGGGCTCGTTTTCTCGCTCTCCAATTTCATCTGCGGCGTGTTATTTGCAGATGAAAAGGCAGAGTGGAACGAGTCTTCATCGTTTAACTGAACTCTCTTTCCACTGAGTATCGAATTCCTGGAACGTGGAAAAAAGCCCTGGTTTTTTTCCTGTGGTGGGGTTTTCATCAGAGCTTCCTCGGCATCGGTAAACTGATCTTCATCTGTCCCATCCGAAACTATTGGCAGAATACCATGGGAGGCGTTGTTTTCCATTGGGATATTTTCTGTTGGAAAATTGCGTTTCACTGAGTCATTTCTTATTGGACGATGATGCCCCACGGAACGCTCACTTTCCACTGGTCTCTTTCCTTCAACACTCGATCTGTGAATATTAGTAAACTTCTTCGACACGGACGAATCCCCAACAACCGGTCTAGACTTCTTACTGCCCGAGGACGATCCTAATACTTCCTGAGGAAGTTCATTCTGTAGATCTGCAATCATCCGATGGTTCATGCTCAACCTTTGTAGCGATCTGCGATTACTCTCGAACTCTCGGTCATCCTCATCTGAAAACTCTTCATCACTTGCACTATCCGAATACGTGCATTCCGTACCGAGTCTCGAGACCACGGGAGTCTTTAGCTGGGGAGAGTTATCATTCACCACAAGCGTGCTCTCTATGCTCGCAGTTCTGGATTTTCTATTGGCGTTTCTCCCGGTGTATTCAAGCCCCGGATTGGTCGGCTCCAACACATGCAGTGGCTCTTTCACACTCGGCAATTCAAGCTCATTTTTTCCATTGAAAACTCTTCGGCTGGCCGGCTTCAAACTCGCATCCGCAACATCATTGCCAAACTGCTCGTCAAAGTCATCCGTGAGGTTTTTATCCAAGGAAGACATTCCATCGACGCCTTCAAGGAAATCGGGAACACTACTAGACGTTGTGCTCTGGTCAACATCCTTGTTTGACTCTGAAAGGGTGCTTTTATCTCCTAGGACGCCTTCCTCGGACGCGTTATCTGTGCCACGCTGTTCATCTTTGATTATTTCGACAAAGTGCATTCCATCTCCCATACTAAGCCTCTTAAGATGATCAATTTCCCTCTGAATCCGGTCGCTCAACTCTTCTACAGGTTGCAGCCGTCCTCCCGCTTCTTTAGATGTCGCATTACGAGCATTTACATCCGCTGGCTTGCTTGTGCGAACACTGTTTCCAGCTTTATCCTGCTTTGTATTCCCGCCATCCTTCATTTCTGCTCTCTTCTCCCTGCTTTTCAAACCTGCTTCAATATCTTTTTCCACACTGCTTCTCTGATTTGCAGTACCAATCATTTTGCGTTTTTCACTCTGACTCACGTTCTTTCTTGCTTCTTTATCATGGGCCCGCCTCCTATTGTTATCCTGCTTCACTGCCTCGCTGCCAGATTTTACCACATTCCGTTCAGACTTGCCTAATGCGGCATTTTTTACTCCCGGAGGTGGCTTTCTCCTAAACTCAAGAGTCTGGCTTCTGGTTCCTCTTCTCTCTAGTGTTCGAGATCCAGTTCCGACTGATGTCTCGTCTAAATTACTGGCACGGGCCTTTTTAGGATCCAAAGTCCAAGTTGAAATGTCACTCTGAATACTTTCGCTATGAAGATGCGAATATTGGGAATTTTCAAACTCTCGACCATCAATGTTGGCATCAGCCATACTAAATGGCCGGTATTTTGCCCTTTCCGGGCTTCCACTGTTCCCAGAATTGATCAGCCGCGCAGCATTCATGTTCTGGATCTGCTGGCTCTCCAATTTTCTTCTGGCAAACTCTCTTGCTGCCAGGGGATCACTCACATTTCTTTCCTCGCTGGGTAACACTCGAAGGCCGCGTGAAGGAGGCGGAGAGTTGCTTGTTTCTACCTTCCGTTCTGCTGGGACGACCATCTTGAGGTCCCTGTGCGAACCTGTGCGGAGAACATAGAACTTGCCCTCCTTGCGTTTGCTGTGGCTGTGCAATATGTGGCTGTGACGCGAACGATGATGCGAGTGATTCTGTTCACTACTATGTTCAACAGAATCCATAAGATGCGAGGCTGTGCGCCTCAAAGAGAACAATCCATACCAGGAATGTCGCTTGGCAGCTTTCGAAGAATCTGTTGATGGCATATTGACCTTTTCTCTGGAATGTAGATGCAAAAAAAAATCAGATTGTAAAAAAAAATGGCACTGCTATATTTGGAAAGTTGTATTTGCAAGTTGTGTGAACACGTACTATAGAGATATGCTAATGGGAATCGGTCTATTGTGATGGTAGATGGCTATATTTGATGTAGAAAAGATGAAGTTTTCACAGAAAAGTGTGGAACTGACCTCCTAAATCTAAGCTATATATATAGATATATATATGTATGGGTACATGCGCAGTTCAATAATTAGAAATTTCGACTGGTGTGCTTTTATAGATCTAGATTAGGTGATGAGTGTCGCTCGCTCTCGTTTTCTAAATTTCTTTTTTAAATATACTTTTTTTTTCTCCTTTTCTTGTGCGGGGGCCAAGTTTTACAGATAAAAATAGAAAATTGGGGAAGAAGGAATGAAAGAGCGCATCCCCACACTTAAAATAAGAAATCCCTACATCAGTAACCATACAGAGCAATTGAGGCGGTTGAATATGCATAAAGAGATAAATAGATTTACACTATATCTATATCTATATCCACAATTCTATTTCTATTTACGACAGATCCGCCTGTAGTCTGAAGCTTATTACTGCCAGAACCTCATAACAAACTCAAAGGCTGTCAATGCAGCAGCGTTAGCCGGGAAACTCCGGAGAATACAAGGCAAGAATCCCTTGCCAAACCCTCTAATCCCTCCCCTTTCATTATAAACATATTTGATGACATCCGAATACTTTTTGAAGCGAGGATTTTTGACGTCATCAATCATGATAATGTTCTTAATGACGTCGGAAGGATACGCGGCGATCCAAAACATCGTTGCCGATAATCCACCAGACCAGAAGTTAATTGATGCAGTATTGAGGTTTGTGTGCTTTTGGAACCATCTGGTGAAAATATCGTAAGTTCCCCACCAGACAACAAAGTTTGTCCTAAAGATCATCGTTGGAATCAAACCCTTGTAAAGGGTGCGGAGTCCGTCGTACTTGACGAGACGGATCAAACAGTCTATTGGACCTTTGAATATTTTGGTCTTAGCATCGTACTGAACTTGCAACCGAGCTTTGAGCTGCTCGATTGGGGCGGCAACAAACGAAACTGTCATGCCTGAGCCCAAACCAGCAAGGCAGCACCCCAAAAGAGGCAGTCTTTCCTCTTTCTGGAAAAAGTTCTCTTTCAAGAACCGTCTGTAAACATGCAACGAGCCCAACATCACTGAATCCATGAACACCCAGCCCACAAGAGGAGGTGTGAATCCTTTGTATAAGCCATACACACCTTCATTCTTCAACGTTTTTATTGTACAATCTAGGGGACCTTTAAATCGACCTTCGGAAGTTTGCATACGAACTTTCACAGAGTCAAAAGGATGCCCCACAGTGTTTTTCATCACACCAGAAAACACTCCTGCTATGAATCCAGCATAGCGAGGAGCAGGTTTCTTGTCCGTTAACGATTTTTCTTGGTCATCTGCCATATTGATAGTAGATTTTCAAGATTGCAGCACTGATATCAACTGATAAATAGATACACTCAAATGTGATGACAGCGTATAAACAATTCGAGGACCTAGAAAAAAGAATATGCTAACTGTAACTATGATAATCCGTTTGAAAAGATTTCAAAAGACTATGATCCAATGTTTATTTTACTGTATGTATAACTGTCAAGATCCGATATCAGGCTGACCAGTGAAAAATATTTCAATGACTAATGATGCATTGATGCTGTTTCCTGATTGGGCCCCGGTAACGGCATGAAAAATCACGACAAAAAAAAAAGCGAGAAGGGGAGACAAAAATGAAAATTCCGAAGTTACTTGTGAGCGGAAATGAGGTACACAAAATCATAGCATACTTGTGGTGGCTGAGTAGTACAGATGTGGCTGATCACATATCCGAGTAGCTCTCTAAGAGTACCTAATAAGAGCATACCAAGTTTATCTGAATAAGTTACAATATCAATTGAGTAGATGCGAACACTTACTAACACTTACTGAGATTTTGATTTGCTAACTATCTTCACATTACTTACTGCGCTTCTATAATAAAGTGCTTCTCTCATACGAATGCTCCTGCATAGAGATTGATCAAAACTGGCTGCCGATATCAAAGGAAACTTCCAACTTGACGTTGGAAATTACTGACAAATATCATCGGTGCCTAACCTAATGACATTCTAATTAGACTTATTGTGCATATCTTTAGAAGAAAAGATCAAACACAGCTATTTTGAAATAGTCAACTATACGGTTCTTCATTCATCTAGAACTAGAAATTGAATGTAAAAAAGTTGATTGATACCTTGAACAAGAAGTATTTTACAACGACAAAATTAGAAAGCGGCCTGTATTGAAAACTATAAAGTAAATGATGACTGACTGATGAGGCATGTTTCACATGTACAAAGAAGATTCTGTTCAGTCAATCACTTAAAAAAGCAGGACTTGGAGAATGCAGAAAGGATGAACTTACATTTATATTATTTTTAGTTTGCAGTTAGCGTTTGCATTCTTCTGTAGAATGATGCTAGTGACACTAATTAGTGACTTTGCACCTACAAACTATCTTCTTGATCGCTTTCCCTCTCAGCAAATTCACTTATTTGTAAGTTTGCAATTGCACTTTTCCTCTTTTGGAGTTATCACATTTCTTGGGCACAAACGCAAAGAATCTCACTTTCTTTACATTTGAACGACATTTTGTTTGCTATTCCTAGTCATGATGGTTTATTAAGTTTAACTATTGTTAGAATACTTTCGAGCCAGTATTTATATACTCATGGACGACGATATTCCAAAATATTATCTTCTTAAGAACATTATCATGATGGTTTATTAAGTTTAAATATTGTTAGAATACTTTCGAGCCAATATTTATATACTCATGGACGACAATACTCCAAAATATTATCTTCTTAAGAACATTTCAAGAAGAACACTGGCTATATTTAAGTACTAAACAAACCTCTTTTTCTCAGCAGAAAGAAACACATCCAAATTCATTGAGAGATCTGCACCTTGAAATGCCTCTGCAACACATCTCAGCATGAGAAGTTAACATTACTATCTTGCTAAATGCCGCTAACTTCTATCTATCACTCATCAAAACATTTTTGCTCGAGGATAAAACATAACCAATTGTAATATAGTACAAGATTTTTATTGCAATTTTAATAGATACTACTTTCCGTTCGGTATTGTTCAAATGTCTGACAATTAGCATCATCCAGATATTCATGATCTAAACAAGATAATAATGCTTTCCTTCCTACATAACAATCTCAAACATGATTGTACCACTTTGACGCCATTTTCCTTGGAGTCAACTTGATTCACTCCCAGAGTTTAGTTACATATTTATTTTCGTTGGGATTCGAGATATAGTAGCTGCTTTTGGCAACAAGGTTGAAATCATTGTAAAAAGTATTTTTGGGAAATGATGTAGAAAGAACGAAACCAAGGAAATTGTAACATGCACTGAAACTTTATGGTGAGACGAACAGTAATTTGGAGGGTTGAATAAAGAACCGGAAAAGATACAATTAAAACAAGTAGCCAGCACTTCTACCCAAATAAACTAATACCATTGTGGTATTAATGCACGATGACTATAAAATATAACGCTCACCACTTTTTACAAAAATCTCGCATAATATTGGGATTATGCCCTGATAGTGGAAAAAAAGCTACACAAACAAATCCTTTCTGGAATCAATTTACTCTATTATTATCTAATGAACGAACGGCTTCATAAAATTGTATCTCCCAATGCACATCTGGATATAGAGAGACCAGTATTCACTGTATCTAGAGTATGTGTTTTAGTAGGGCCAAGAGCAGGATTGACCTCCACAATATCCAAACCTGCGAGAAGACGTGAAGCTGCAAGCTCTTCCATTATAAAGAGACCCTCTCTCAATGAAAGCCCTCCTCTAACAGGCGTGCCAGTGGAAGCAACATACTGAGGATCAATACCATCCACATCATAGCTGACGTGGATAGGAGCCTTTCCAGTTGGATTGATAGCCTTAATAGCCTTTTGGACGACGGCGTTGATTCCATACTTGTCCACATGATGCATGGAAAAAGCAGCAATACCCAAGTCTTTGATAATCTTTTTTTCTCCCTTGTCGACGTCTCTCAAACCAATGTATGCGATCTGCTTAGGGCTGATAAAGTGGCCAAGCTGCTTGATCCAGTCAAAGTCAGTAGGCCAGTCTTCCTGATCGAGTCCCATAGCAAAGGCAACGGGGCAACCGTGAAGATTTCCCGATTCGGTAGTGGTTGGAGTGTTGATATCGGTGTGTGCATCCACCCAAATGATACCTCCATCAGGGTATTTCTTGACAAAGGCCAACAACGTTGCCATACCGATGGCATGATCTCCTCCCACTGTCAATGGGAAAGTATTATTTTCACGTGCTTTGAGAGAGGCCTCGTACACCTTTCTAGCACCTTCACTGACCATATGTGGTCTTTTGCACTTCTTATACATATCTGAGGCATCTGCACGCATCGTCCTCCAATCGTCATCTTTAAGAGGCTCCTCGATTTCATATTTCCATCCCTGCTCTTTGATATCGTCAAGAAGCCCATATTCAATTAGCTTTTCTGGAGCCTGCTCAACTCCAAGTTTACCTTGACCTCCATTGAAAGGAGCTTTGATCACTGTGACCCTTTTTTCTGGGAAAAAAGAGTATCCCGATTCGGCGGTCATGTTTGAAAGTTTTCGATTGCTGTGAAAGAGGATTGTTGGTTAATTCAACTGTAGCGTTATAAGCGAGACTGATACAGAGTGAAACTTAAAAGTTGAGTATATTAGAAAGAGCAATGAGAGGAGAGAACAAGAAGTGCAACATATTGACAGAATGTTTAGTCGAGAAAAGTAGAAAGAAGAGATATCTACTCCAGTATTTATAGACAATCGAAAGATGTTGAGGATTCGAGGAACAATATTAGTCCCCTCCCCTAAGTACAACTGACCGCATAGTCTTGCTTTTAGGGATCATCTGTGCGATCTAAAATCATCTCTGCTCATCGCTTATCGGCGGGAAACTTAGATTTCTGATAAGCCCAGTTTTGTCCGCTAACAGCAGTCGCGAACGAACACCTCTTCCCTTAGTGGATACAGTGCCGCTGACGCGTCTAACGTCTCGGAATTTTTTCCCCCAACCGAGTTGTAATTGGCCACCTCCGGCTTCGCACCAATCCTTAAATGGAAGCTTCCAAGACATTCGTACACAATTGCCTGTCTATTGAGCCTATGGAAAGCCGAGCTTTCGAGATGGGGATTCGAGAAAGATTTGGGGTACGTCTTATTTCCTGAAATTGCTTGAGATCATACTTTTCCTCTCCAACACTCAGTTCACATTTTACACTTCGCATGCTTTACTTTCTCTATACTTTAAATTTTGTAGTAAGCACTTCTTCGATTAGGCCAAGAAAGAGAGATTTTTGCCGTCCCAATTAATACAGTGCATTATTTATACGGTTGCAAAAGCAGCTATCTTTTCACTTTTAGTTTTTCATCTATCTTTTTTCGTTTTTTGTTTCTATTTCATTTACTTCTTTGATCTATTCTCAACACAGCCTGATTCACCCAAACCAGCGTTTTTTTGTTTGTTTCTATTTCATTTACTTATTTGATCTATTTTCAACACAGCCTGATTCACCCAAACCAGGGATTCCTTTCCATATTACACCTCTATTTATTTTCGAATACTTAGTTTCTAAAACTCAAGCCCTGTCTTTTCCTCCCTTAAACGTTTCTCCTTACCCTCGTCCTTCACAAGCTGATTCACATACTTATTAAAGAAATCTATCGGCCCTTTGAGGGAAGTCTTGGTCCAATCGGTTTCGTCCTCATTAAATATCTGTGAGAGATTTGGGGCATCTGTAAATGGATCGAACTCCTTTTCGGTCGGATCAAATGGCACACAAACATTTCCCGTTCCCGGATGGATGCAGAACGGAGATTTCAACAAGTGGATCATCTGCCTAGACACCTCTACATCCAATCTTGGGTACATTGTCTTGAAAATCATCTCACGCTTCCAATCCTGGAGATTGAACGACTTGACCTTCAACTCGTCGTAGAGCTGATCGACGTCCCGCCATTTGGTGGCACTAGAACTGCTTGGGTCATCTTTCCAGTGCTTTAGAAGTGCCGAGCTTAGCCGGTAGTCTGGAATGTTCCTTGCCAGTTCCTTATATCGGTCCTCGAATCTCCATGGATCCTGCTCTCGGATCACCACGTCCACAAAGTTGTCTCGCAAGATGTGGAACGACCTTTCCAAATGCGGGTGGTAAGGCTTTCTGAGCGAGATTCCAGCTTTGCTCTTCGATTTCACATTGAGAACATCCAAATATTCCACTATGGCCCGTCTTCTGGACTCATCCAGAACTCTGACACGATAATCACTCACCCAACAGTGCACTCCTCTTCTTCCGGAGAACACCCAGATCAACTTCTTGAACCCGAAATCATCCCTGAGCGCCGAATTCACAATTTTAATCGCCAGTGTAATGAATTTCCAGCACTTGGGACATATCTTAGTACCCGAACAGCATGTACGGATGTCATCGTAATCGGTAAGATCGATATCAAGGACAAACTCCTTCATCTGGGGCTTCATCATGCTCTTGCTAACCGTTTTGTGAAGCTTTGGGGCCACTGGATAAACGGCGCCAACCTCGAATCTCACGGGTTTCGCCTTCACAACGGTATCTTTGAACTCTTTGGCACTTTCAAAAGAGTTGTATCTCTGATAAGCTCCAGACTTGTATTCAAATGCGAACTCTCGCTTTGTAAAGTCATCCTGGGGTGCCTGCGAGTGATTCAACCACAGAAAGATCGACTTGTATGGCATGAAATACTCATAGTAGTTGGAAAAATCCGCACTGGATGGCTTGTATGGTTTCGCTGTTGTCTGAGCTCCACATTTCACTTCCTGCTGATTTTTTTCACTGGCAGCGTCAATTGTTGGGCTATTATCTAAATCCGACTCCACCATGACTGCGATTTCTGGTTGTATGCCACCTAATTATATCCTGTTGCTGTTGTAAGAATTCAAGTACGGTAATTTAATTGGATCATAGCGGTTGTCCAGTAATACGGAAGTGCCTATGGCGTCTACTGATATTTGACGGTTATATTTTTCTTTCGCGTTTGCCAAAATTTCACCTCCGAACACCAACGCGTAGAGATAAAAAAATAGCAAGAAGAAGCGAAAAAAAACTGGCAGACTCTACAATAGAAAAAAAAAAGAGCTAAAAAAAGAGAGAACTAAAAAGATGTAAAAAAGCTCAAAAAAAAGTGAGTGCACATATATACCAATCCAATTACCATTACAGCCAACAAAACATCAAAACTGCATTCATTACTATAAAGCACTGGACATGCTGGGTATCATTGTAATCAGAAATAAAAGAACATCATAAGTATTTTGTCGTGTAGACGGCAAAGAAAACTGCTGAGGCAAGAACTGCGAAAACCTTGAGACCATGTTCTAGAAACTGGTCATCTTTATTGAATCTAATGACATTTCTCTCGGTGTCTAAATGATCGCCATTTATTGCTGAGCCATTAAGCTCGCCTTTCTTAACGCCGATATTTGTAAGCGCAGAAATCTTCTGGTTTCTTTCCGGGATCACAGTTTCCTTATTTTGTGCATTTTCAGGCACCTTCACATTCCCAGGAACAGAATTCTCGTTCCCCAGGTAAAGAAGGTCCTTTTCCACATCATCAACGACAGTTTTCTGAACGTTCCCAAAGAAATCGGTGATGAGAACATCGGAAAGATCTCTGTCGAACAAATCGGTACGAACACCAGCGTTGGAGTGTATCTTTTCGAGAGTGTACGAATCAACCAAGTCTTGCATTGTGAGAGGCGAGTTCCTAGTTATGTTTTCTAGGAACTCCAAGTTGTAGTAGGTGAATCTGTCGATCACAGCAACACCGATCTCAGTGTCGGAATGATGAGAATACGAACTTTCATGAAGTTCAGAAGATCCAATGGCCATGATATTGGGCGAGTATATCTTGCTGAACATCGTGTTCGCCTGACAGGTATCTATCATGAAAAGAATCTCGTTGTATCTTCTCTTCTCATGCATCTGTTCAAAAGCATCAGCAAGATCCTGCGATGCGATCTCTTCAGCATCCTGGAACTTCAAGAAATCCGCTCCCCCGTGGCCAGTCATGTATATAAAAATGTTCGAGTTCTCATCTGTAAGCAACCTCTTTGATTTCGGATGCTCTTTTGGCCACCTGTCTGTCAGAAGCCTAATGAAATTCTCAACTGTCACCTCATAGCCCCTATAATCCACTTTCACGTTGTCACCGTACAACTCGATCTGCCTATCCTTATTGTTGAACACCTCACCAGGGAATGCATTCCTTGGGTTGCACGCTATGTCGTCTGAAAGCATCAAGATAATCTGCGAGTCTGGAATTCCGAGCCTCTTTACAGTTCGGTACATACTCAAGGTATTGGCCATGTGTCTATAGTTGAACCAAAACCGGGACGTTGACACGAGCACAGCCCAATTATTTGTGTGATGATGATGCGGCAATGCATCTGTTGTGTTCAGCTCTGAGCCTAGAGCTGAGAAAAGGAGACTTAGTGTTGCAAGAATGAATGTTGAAGAGGGAAAAATCATGCTTGGGATAAGAGTTTATATTTGGGATATTGATATTTGGGGTCTGTTTGAAACACTATGTTCTCTGATTGAAAAACGAATGAAGGAATGGTTAAAGAGCGAGATACAGAATCCGTGGATGATGGATTGATGGATTTGAAATGGCTCTCTTTTTTATTCTTGCATGCGTTTGCAATGGGAAAGTGTTGTAATTAATAAGCAGATTCATTTACGGTGCGTTGTTCAGTTAAGTGCCCTATACGAAAAGCAGGGGGGGAAAAAATGGCGGGCTGAAACACCTGGACACCACAAATCAGTAGGGCAGAAAAAATAAAGTGTGTGCTAGATATGATGATCTGTTTACCCTGAGATAAAAAAAAAAGTTATTGTATTGTATCTGTAGCGTTTATGAAAATATAGACAGGCAAATAATAGCATCACCAAGAAATTCCACTTACGACCCACATTTTGAGCCCAAAGTACGTTCACTCATAAATATCAACTGTTATCAATGTTTTCCACAGGATGGAAGTTGGCGCGACCGAGTGGCTGGCTCTGGAAAAGTGCGTTTAGCCACGTCTGGCTTTCTTCGGCATGGTACACCACTAGGGCACTTAGACCATACCAGGCAGAGTGCATTAAGCAATGCATGGAAACACTAAAAGAGGGGAAAAAGCGAAGATTAGCAGTGAGCATCGCCACGGGGGGAGGTAAGACTTTTGTTTTCACCAAACTAATCCCGCGTTTAGTCAAGCTACCACTGCCGGATCCCAGTAATGGTGAAAAACGTGGAAACGGAGTGCTTATATTGGTTCACAGGAAAGAATTGGCGGACCAGGCGATGCGGTCGATCAGAGGCTGTAAAGAGCTTGAAGGCTGTGACGTGTTTCTCGAGATGGCCAAGGCCAATGTGACGCCAGAAATGCTGGAAGCAGAAGGTGACAAGCTGTTTGTTGTGGTTGCAAGTGTACCTACATTGGCGAGGTCAAAAGAGAGACTAATGAAGTTTCCAAAGAGTCTTTTCAGGGGGATCATTGTGGACGAGTGCCACCATGCGGTGAGTGAATCTTACCTACGAATATTCAGGTGGTTCGACTGCCTCAAGGAGAAAGATTGCTCGTTTAACGAGGGACCATTTCTACTTGGCTTTTCTGCCACCTTGAGCAGACATGATAAGAAACCGCTCCGGCGAGTTTTTGACGAGATCGTGTACGAAAAGTCGATGATCTCGCTTGTGGACGAGGGATACTTGGTGGACTGCGACTGGAAGATGGTGGAAGCCGGGTTTCGGCTCTCTTCTATAGAGTTGGGAGGAGATGGCGATTATAAGCTCGACTCGTTGGCTAAACACGTTAATACCAGCGAGACCAATATCCTAGCGCTTAAGACGTACAAGTTCTTTAAGCAGAAACGCAACATAAAGTCGACCCTTGTGTTTTGCTGCGATGTTGAGCATATGCAAACGCTTGCCAGGCTTTTCCAAGTGAACGGGATCAACGCTGAATATGTCACAGGGTCTACAAGTTTGCTAGATAGAACACAGACGATTGAAAAGTTTAGAAATGGACAGATCGAGGTGCTCATTAACTGCGGAGTGTTCACTGAAGGTACAGACATCCCGAACATCGACTCTATTCTTCTTCTCCGGCCAACCAAATCGCAGCCTTTGCTTACACAGATGGTTGGAAGAGGTCTACGGCTGTCTCAAGGCAAAACGAAATGCCTTGTGGTGGATTTTGTTGACAGCGAGCAAACAGGAATAAGCATCAATAATACACTAGGCGGAATAACTATAAGGAATCCGATTGAAAGCTTGTTTTCGGGTGGAATTCATGGAGGCGGGTCCAACGACATTCCGCTTAACAAGCAGCCCGATTATGTGGAGTTTAAAAGCTTTGAAGGATTCAAGGAACTTCTGCAGTCATGGAAAACAGAACAGAAGGACACATCCAAACAGGTTGAGAGGCAGGTGTACGGAACCATATTGAAAAGCCGCGATCCATGGCTTCAGATTAAAAAAGACACCTGGGTCATGAGAATAAGCTCGAACCACTACTACAAAATCGAGATTGATCGAAAAAAGCAGACCGCAAAGCTCATATACGTGAGCATGGTTCCAAAGAAGATACCAACAGGGGGCAGATTCTCCAGATATGTCCGAATTCCATTAAGCAAAGATATTGCTAGGTCGGAAAGCATCGCAGAGCTTTTAACGAAGTTCTCTGAGGACATCAAAGGTGATCCTTTCAAGAAGGAGGCATATGAGGCAGAAAGAGCAAGAAGGTTCTTTTTTGGCCGTAGCAAGATCACAAACAAGCAGCATGATTTCCTCCTGAACACCATCAAAGAGCTCATCAATCCATCGAGGCACTGCCATGTTGATATCGGCAGGTTTTGCAAAGCTGTCGACAAAGAATTGGAGAAACTGACGAAGTTCGAGGCATCCAATCTTATCTCGGGCTATACTATCTCGAGGAAGAAGGCGCTTGAAATATGGGTGAGTAAGAATGTCTTGAATACGAAAAAGAAGAGGATGGATTTAATAGAGGCACCGCCACCTCCTCCAGAAGATAGTTGGAGCAGAGCCAGACTATAGGAAATTTTGCGATTAGTCACTAAAAGAAGTTATTATTCGATGGATTAGAGAGGCATAAACAATCGCCATTTAGAACGGGAACAATAACATCAGGAGAGGCGGAAAACAAGGAAAGAGCGGTAAACAAATAACAGCCATTCAGAAGAGAGCTGGATAGGATAGATAACATCTGCATGAGCCATTAAAGTATATAAGCAGAGAAACAAGCAAACAAACAAAGAAAAGAAACAAGCGAATCTCCACGTATAGAAAGAAATCGATAGGGCCAGAAATGAATTAGATAGGATCATAGATGATTTCGATAAGAACGTGAGAGATAGGAAAATGAATGAATGCATTACATTACACAGAAACATGAATGAAATATTCTCGGAACATGAATGAATGAAATATAGGGAACATAACATAATCGAATCTGTGGAACACAAACAAATAAAACGAATGATTTGAGATTGGAAAAGAGGGGATTGTTAAGATACCTGCCTACCAGGTGATAGTGGATGGCGTAATTATGGTTCTTAATCTTGGTATATTTTGTGCAGTTTGTATTAAACATGGAATGTTCTTGTAATGATCGCACTAAAGTAAAAGTGGAGTACGGATTCAAGCCAAACGAAGAACCCCGGTGATGAGTTTCCTATTTTGGGACAAGCTGAAGTCACACTACATCACGCAGACTCAGATAATTGGCTAAGAAGAGCTAGTGACTAAAGAAGAAAGTTCAAAGCCAAAACAACAATAGGTGCGGAATTTATCATAAATGCTCGGTTTAATTGAATTAATAAGCGCTTCCGAAGTTATTGCCACTTTGGTAACATGTCAACAATAGATTTTTGGCTGCTGGAAAAATTTTAATGCCGTAGTAAAAAAATCATCCTACACTTGGTGAGTTATCATCAGGAGGTTGCTTTGCAATGAAAAAGAAATACTGAGGGTTTCCATGATAAGGGGGACAAGGCTTAGAAGAGGCTGAAATTTGAAATGTCTGATACGGATTCAGAGAGTACCTCCCGAGATTAGTTGCGATGGTAAAGGCGAGGCTAAAATTAGAGACATAATATACCGATGGTAGATGATGATGGCCTTGACCTATGGAAAATATATTCATTGTTGTGTGATAAGATGGTTTGCTTAAATAAAGTTGATCTATTTACCATTTACTCGAGGACGGCTCAAACAGCTCAACGAAATCAAACCGCTGAAAGGCAGGTTGAAAATATTTCAATGATAGATAAGGAGGATCTAGGATTTTTTGGAGATCGGCTAATTATAATCGTAAAAGTGACGTATGCCGAATAGAGGCGGAAAGGAAGTAAACGAGGTCGAGGAAAAAAAAGGCAGCCAACCAAACCAGTCAACGGAAGAAGCATTACGAGCGAGCATGTAGAAAAAAAAAAAAAAAAAACAGGGGGAGATTAGTAGCGAAAGGGGAATTTATCATCAGACACAGAGAACAGGAAAAAGCAAACAAACTATGAGCCAGATAGAGAGGGATTTGAAAAGAAGGCAGACAAAGTAAATCAGTCATAAGGGGCACTTGAAGATTGCAAAGACCCCTATCCTGTAAACGCAACGTCTGGCCATCGGGCCCAGTGATAGCCAATAATAACGAATTACACACCGAATGAGATGAGTAAAACGTTTAATGTAAGGCTCTCGTTGGCCATCGGAAGTGGCATCTTGAAAAGCCAATGCCACTGCAAGCATGAATGCGGATTAAAGCCGTTTCTGACTGGAATCCAGGACGATGAAGCGGGATGAAAGGAAAATAAAATAAAATAAAGTACAACAACACGAAAACAAATTAAAGCAAGGCAAAACAAAACAAAACAAAACAAAACAAAACAGAACAGAACAAAACAAATCGAAAAAGATGCACTGGGTCTAAGTACATGAAAGAGCAGAAAGAGAGCAGCGGATTGACAAAAAAAAGAAGAGAGTCCCGATAGATACAAGTAAGAAGAGACAATAAAAGTAGCAACAATGCAAACTGACACAAAGCTAAATATGTAACTAATCGAGCATGAAATGAATCAAGATGAAACCGAAGAAAATTGTTGGCTGTTGATAACAGAAAGATTCGCGATTATGTGAATCGTACAACAATAGTACCGGATTTGGCAGGCCCCAGCTCAGAGCCAGGGCTATCATTGGCTGAATAGTCAGCAGATAGACCATGCTTCGGTCCATTGTTATTTGGGACGAGTGTAGATTCTTTGCCTTTTCCCAGTATTCTGTAAGGTCTCATCGAACCCTGATAGATAGAGAGATTCAGGTATGGTTATAATTTTTTATTCATCTTTTTTAATTTTTTTTTTTTTTTGTTAAATTTTTTCAGCATGCATTGAGATAATAAGCTAAAGCTAGCTTGCCAACGGCATGGTAGGAAAGACCATTCTTTGAGATAAGGAGCTCTCCGAATTATTTTTAACATGTTCTTTGTCTGCCCATGTTAGTATGGATTGATGATCGGCGTATATAACGGTGGCCAGATCCGCAAGTACGACTTTTGACAGAACGGGCCGATAGTTTGCAAGTTTGAACATCTGCTTTACCTTTTTTTTTCTCTTAGTTGTCTTTCACTAATCGCTTATAGCTTTCCTCCATATTGACAAATAGTTTTTCGATATGGTGAAAAACGAGAATGACCAGACGGCCATGGTGTGGCTTGCCACATCGGGTGCCTTGGTCTGGATCATGATCCCCGGTATCGGATTGTTGTACTCGGGACTTTCGAGAAAGAAACATGCTCTATCTTTGTTGTGGGCCTCAATGATGGCCATTTGTGTTGTGACGTTCCAGTGGTTTTTCTGGGGCTACTCGCTCACGTTTGGAACTGCCCACAGCGGCTTTATTGGTGACCTCACCTACTTCGCTTTGAAGGATATCTTGGACGACACTTTTGACGATGCTATGCCACAGGTGGTTTACTGCTTCTTCCAGTGTATGTTTGCCATGATTACCGGTGCCATCATGCTCGGTGGTGCCTGCGAGAGGGCCAGATTGGGCCCTATGATGGTGTTCTTGTTCCTATGGACAACCATTGTCTACTGTCCATGTGCCATGTGGACATGGAATGCTGACGGATGGCTTGCAACTCTTGGAACTTACGATTTCGCAGGCGGTGGTCCAGTTCACCAGTCTTCTGGTTTCGGTGCCTTGGCCTACGCTTTTGTCTGTGGTAAGAGAAGAGATCCTGTCGCAAGAAAGGGTCTTCCTAAGTACAAGCCACACTCTGTCACCTCTGTTGTTTTGGGAACCGTCTTCCTTTGGTTTGGATGGTTTGGCTTCAACGGTGGTTCGTCTGGAAACGCCTCTCTTAGAGGATTTTACGCTTGTTTGAACACTAACTTGGCCGCCTCCTGTGGTGGTCTCGCATGGATGATTCTTGATTACTTCCGTTGCGGCCACAAATGGACAACCGTTGGTCTCTGTTCAGGAGCTGTGGCCTTGATTACTTCCGTTGCGGCCACAAGTGGACCACCGTTGGTCTCTGTTCAGGAGCTGTGGCTGGTTTGGTCGGTATTACCCCTGCTGCCGGTTTTGTTCCGATTTATTTCGCCGTTCCAATCGGTGTCTTGACAGCAATTGCAGCCAACTACGCCGTTGACTTGAAGAATATGCTTCAAATCGATGATGGTATGGATGCTTGGGCTTTGCACGGTGTCGGTGGATTCGTCGGTTCTGCATTAACAGGTCTTTTTGCTGCTGACTATATCGTTGCAACAGACTTGGATGCCGCTCCAGCTGCCGGTGGTTGGTTGAACCACCACTGGGTGCAGTTGGGATACCAGTTGGCCGCCAATGTGTCCATTGATGCATGGTCTTTCACAGTTACTTCCATCTTATTGCTTCTCATGAACCGGATTCCATTCCTTAAGATCCGGTTGAGTGAAGAGGAGGAGGATCTCGGTACCGATGCTGCTCAGATTGGTGAGTTCACTTATGAAGACTCAAACATGTACATTCCAGAGCCAGTCAGATCGGTCACCTCCAAGACTCGTCTTCCTCATTTCATGAAGAGAAATGTTGAGGAGGCTAATGTTGTTCCTCTTCCTAAGAACGATGAATCTGCAGAGGAGAAGTCTACTGGCAAGTCCAGCAGCAGTTGAGGTAAATTCACTTCCTTATTTTTTAACTCTGTGTTTGCTTGTGTTCAATGATAATTAATAATTTCCGTTTAATGTTAGTAGTAGTGAAGTAAGATATTTATTCAGTAATTATAAACACTACATCTAGCTGAGATTCTAATTTTGCCGATTATTCCAGCAATTTTAGCGATGAATGTTTTCAATGAAATGATATATGTTTGGTATTAAACGCTGTTTATTAATTTATAACGTCCTTATTAATACATACTTGGACCATATTTTGCTTCTATCAAGTAGTCAGTGTCTACTTCTGTACACCACAGCTGATAAGAGAGATGATAAGCAAAGATCTCCACACCAAAAATACTCATGAGTGAATAAAAAAAAAATAATATGAGACTTTCGATGGATATTTATTTATTCCCTGGCTCTTCATCTTTTACAAACAACATAACGTAACATAATCATCCAATAATCACCACAATTTACTAGAATATATACATCTATATATTGCAGAGCAATTGCCTATAACTACTAGCCTTAGCACAGAAATGCCAGACCACAATGCGAAGCAAAACATTATCAACTTCTGCCTCTCAAAAGATCTTCATATTCCCTTCAGGCTTAAACTTATTGGTCTCAGTGGATTCACAAAGCAGTTATTTGACATCATCTATAAAACAACTACAGACGGCCTAGATGAGGGTACTGCCAGAGTGGTAAGGGCAAAAATTGAAAATACAATCGATGACAGATGCTCGTTAATTGCAACGATCTCAATTGAATCCGGAATTGGCAAGAGATTAACATGCTCAGTGGTGACTACTATAGAGTTCAGTTCGAGTGTTTATGTGGGCACAAACATACGAGGGAGCCGAGGTAAACACACACAAGTTAATGAGGAGCACAAGGAGAACAGCTGGACCAACCTGCCGATTGATTATTCAAAGCTTCCTTTGGATTCAAGGCTAACGATTAAGTTATACAGTAGTGAGCCAAGATCTGGCAGGAGACTGTTCATTGGCTACACAACACTGAATTTATTTGATCTCGAAAAAGGATACACGCTTCAAACAGGACATCACAGTCTGGAAGTGACTATCATGGGGAAAACAGGAGTAAAAAATGGCGCAGCTAATGTGTCACCTCGAACGAAAAAACTATCATCAACACTTTCAAGACTGGAGGAGAAACTTGAAGAGAAGCGTAACGGTAAACTTCCCAACGTGGATTGGCTCGACAAGCTATCATATGATGCTATTGCGAAGTTGAACTTGGAGGAAATCCAGAGAATCAAAGAGTTTTCTGCAAACATTCCGATAGAAGAGTTGCCTCGACACGGAGCACTTTTTGTGAACATTGAGTTGGTGAAGTTTGAGATGCCGATAGTGTTTTCAGATATCAAGTATGCACCTCTCCGTATTCCGACGTCAACCTCAGCCTTAGAAAATGGCGAAATGACGGCTATAAATGGAAGAGAGACGAACGGTTTAAACCTGAGAACAGGCACGAACGATTTCAACAAAATAACTTATGACAACAAGAAGGAATTCAACGAGCATCCGTCATTTACGATATTTGATCCGGAACAGTACAGGGTTAACATCTCAGAGGACCCTATTGAGTATAAATTCCGCAAATTGGAGAGGACGCACCAGCTTTCTTCAATGGATAAGGACTTGAAGCCAACTTTGAAAGTGAGGGCAAAACTTGACGCAATTTTAAAGAAGCAGTTCTTTGAGAAGTTGAGCCAGCAGGAGAAGAATTTGATCTGGAAGTTTCGGTTCTTTTTGCTCAATGGACTTGTGATAAACGGCAGTAACGAGCAGTACAACAACTTCATAATCAACTTTATCAAGTGCATAGACTGGGACGGGGACTTTGAGGTGAAAGAGTTTCTCACCATCATCAAGGACTTGGACACGAGAAGTGGTGGCTCAAATCTTTTCATTCAGGAGCTCACAATTGTGGATTGCCTAGAGCTTTTGAGCAAAGTGTACAGAAATAAAATTGTGCGAGGAATGGCCATTCAAAGACTAACGATGGCTTCAGATGAAAACCTCGAGCTTTTTATGGTCCAGCTAGTTCACTCGATCCAGAACGAGCAAGAGATCACAATAAACGAATTCGACGAGGAGAGAAGAGCTTCAGAGAGTAAGTATGATGACTTTGTTGATGAGTTTGAGGCGGCTCTTTTACATGGGGCAGCAAAGAATGGGTATCAATTGGTAGAGAAAGAATCAGACATGGCCGATGATGCAGCAATAAGGTTGTTGTATTCTCCCAGGCTATTTGAATTGAGCAAAAACACAGCAACGATTCCGCAGTTGGCGTCACCACTAAGCGATTTTATCATCGAGAGGACGCTTCAGAATCCGGCCTTGGCGAATTACTTCTTTTGGAACTTGAAGGTGATGGTGGATGAGGAGAAAAGCCGGAACTCGGACCGTCAGAGTAACTTTATGGACACAAATGTAGTCACTGTCTTTGGAGAAGGAGAAGGAGAAAGAGACAATGTATATGGGAACAGAATACAAATGGCAGGGACAAATCCGCATACCAAATACCAAGAACGGTTCCATCATGTTCATTTGTACGAAAGGGTGCTCTTCACTTTTATAATACGGCTTGCGAACTCCGGAGAAGGCAGCCACCACCGTATTACAACACTAAGAAGACAAGTTGAGCTTGTTCGGCAATTGAGAGGAATATCCATGCGAATTAAGACAGAGTACAAGAAAGAGCCGACGCCGAAGAAAATCGAGATACTCAAACGACTTCTTCGAGAGAAGCACAAGCGCTCGCTATTGGGTGGGAAAGCACAAGGAAAGCAGACCAGATCGAGGTCGTCAAGTGCAGCTTCTGCTCTTGAGTCGATGGGGTTATCCATCAGCAATCGACTCGGGTCAAAGAACACAGTCGGGAGGGTTTCAAGTGAGGAGGAATACGATAGCGACCAAGAAGGAAGCTCGGAAGTGAGAATCGATAGAACGGAGAGTCGCAGATTGAGAAACAGCGAGGATAGATTGGAAAACGAGACTAGAAGTAGTAGTGGAAGCAGCACTTCAAGCCAGACCAGCGGTTCATTGACCAGATTTTCACCATCAGGCTCACATTTACATCAGAGGGTGCGTCATAACAGGGCTTTTGGAATTGAATACGAGTCACTACTCACATTTCCACCGATACCTTTCCCGCTCGATCCACGTATTTCTGTCCACGGGTCGATTCCGGAGCACTGCAATGTGTTCAAGAGCAGCTTAAGTCCACTAAAGGTGTCTTTCAAAGCCGACACGCCAAGTGCAGAATACCCGGTGATGTACAAAATTGGAGACGATCTGCGGCAGGACCAGTTTGTGACCCAGATCATCACATTGATGAACAAAATCCTCAAGAGCGAGAACTTGGACTTGAAGCTTTCACCGTACCGCATTTTGGCTACAGGACCCGTTGAAGGACTAATCCAGTTCGTTCCAAACAGCTCCCTTTGGTCCATCTTGTCGAAATACAACAATTCGATCCTTGCTTTTCTACAGAAATATAGCCCAGATCCAAACGCCCCACACAAGGTCAAGGCAGAGGTGATGGACACTTACGTAAGATCATGTGCTGGATACTGTGTCATTACGTACATCCTTGGTGTGGGAGATCGCCATTTGGAAAATTTACTTCTAACGAAAGACGGGTATTTCTTCCACGCTGATTTCGGATACATTCTTGGAGCTGACCCCAAACCGTTCCCTCCTCTCATGAAGCTCCCCATACAGATTATCGAGGGAATGGGTGGCTTGGATGACGAGAATTACCAGAAGTTCTGCAATTACTGCTATATAACGTACCTCACGTTGCGCCGAAATGCGTCGATCGTCCTCAACCTCTTCCAGTTGATGATCAACACCTCGGTTCCGGCTTTGCGGACTATCGATCCGGATAACGAATCGGAGAAGATGGAGATCATCTGGAAAGTCCAGGAGAAGTTTATGCTGAATTTGGATGACGAGGGTGCGGTGAGACACATCCAGCGGCTCATAGACGACAGTGTGAATGCTGTTTATCCGGTTGTGATCGATAGGCTACACAGTATGGCACAATATTGGAGGTCTTGAGAGATATATACTATAAGAGTAATGCTTTCTTTTGAACTTTTCGATGCCATCCATGCCACTTGCTTTCGCGGCTGATATCGGCAATTGGACCAAATGCGTTGGCATCACAAATTTTTTTTTTTCTTCCTTCTTTCTATAGTCTTCGCTCTTATCGACCCGTATCTGCTCGGCCCTAGATAAATATAGAATGCCTCGATGAGTAATCAATTGGCTTCATAGTATAAATTGCTGCTCTTAAACTTTTTTCCATTTTTTTTGGTAATTCAGGCTTCTCAGGTGAAAGTGTATATCAAACGTCAGATCAATTGTACATTTTGCTGTGTGCGAGTTCAGATTGTTGGATATCTTCACAGTTCCCCATTAGTCTCTTTAAGACAAGATCACGACACTAAGGCTAAGAAGGCGAGCCAAATAAACAAGACAAACAAACAAATAAGCACACTTCCCAATAAATCCATACAGTTTTGCCGAGTTCTATGATCACCGTGCCGACTAACTAGCGAGAACTGATTTGCAACGTCGAAATATTCAGAAATGATTCAACTGCCGTCGCATCCGAAGTCCTCGATGGACCGAAATTCGCTGGGCCCAATTCTCAGGAAGATCATCAGCAAAACGAAGGGCCAACACACGTTAAGATTCGACCAGCAGAAGAAACTGCTGGTGGCGGCTTTTGACCAATCACAGCCTGGCACGCTTTTTCTCGAGGCACCGATGATACTTTTGCCCGATTTCGAGTTGCTAAGGTTGATCAAGATCGGAAAGTGCTGTGCTTACTGCGGTTGTGTTCTGAAGGGAGACAACGAGGGACGATTGGCTGGTAGCGACACAAAGCCACTGAACAGAAAAGCCTCGAAAGAACAGAAGATCGACCGCTTTATATCCGGTCTGGACTGTGATCAGTGCTCTCTAAGGTGGTGTAGCGATGCGTGCAAAAGCGCGGACTCTTTGCATGGAATCCTCAATCACAGGCCAGAGAACAAATCGTGCAGCCACCAGTTTGTTGGGGCAGACAGCAGGAAGAAGGACGTGTTGCTGTTTGACAGATGGAGCAGCCTTTGGTCGTTTGTTGCCACGGAGAGGTTAGAGTTGTGTTACTATGGCATCAGTGCCATTTTGCGCATATACTACGACGAAAAGCTCAGGGAACCGTTCGAGAGCCTGAGATGCTTGTCCGACTGCACTGAAAAGGAAATGATTCGATACTTGTGCTCGTGCTCCTCGACTCTTGATGAGGATAAACTTCGAAAGTGTTACGAGATGCTAATTGCGTGCTTCAAGAAGATGGACCTCGGTTTTGGGACGTTTCTGCGGTACTTGACAATTTACAAGAGGAACAATTTCAGCGGTTGCATTTATCTGTTGGCCTCGAGTCTCGACCATGTCGGTGTGGACAACCCAGGAGTAGAAAACTGCCGAATCGAGTATTTTGAGGGAGACGAAAGCCGGAATCTGGTGGACTCGTTATTGCTCAAGCCGATATCAGAACATGCTGTAGAGCTTATCCAGCAGAGCCACATTGAGGATAAGTCAAAGAAGGTCGTCTTCTTCACTATTGGTAGTGCCAAAGTCCGCCGAAAGATCCTCAAGGTCAGCAATATAGACGCTATCCGGAAAGGTGACCCGTTGACGATCAGAGAAATGGATTATTCAGTACCGACAGTGGAAGAATATGCTATCTGTGCAGTTGACTCTGACGCAGAAAGCGAGATCATGGTGCAAAACCGATCAGCTAGCGTTTCTCCCCATCGACATCGCTCCTTTTACCCCCGGCATTGCAGCAATTCGTTCACCTCCGTCCACAGAACCGCTTCTTTCACCTCATCCGGAAGCTCCTTCGGCGAAGGAATCATCAAATACAACAGAGATCAGATCAGAGAAATGCTCCAGCATCTATCATTGGAGGAAGGGCAAAAGAATAGCGCCAAAAGAAGACAATCTACAGGCAGTGCAAATGTTCTGCTTAAAGTTCCTTCTGGCTTTGGGCATGGTAGATCTAAGAGCGTTCATTTTTCCGATGCTAAAGTAGTATATAAGGAAGTACCATAAGAAATGTTACAAACGGACGTAGATTTGTAAAAGAAGAAAAAATAGCCTTTTGAGAGTCCAATTAAGAACGTTGATATTGAAGTTGAAGTTAAAGTTAAAGTCAAAATCAAAGTTGAAGTTGAAGGTGAAGTTGGTTTCCATAACGGTGTTCATTTTTATTTCAAGCTGTTTCATGTTTAGAGCCCTTCGTTAGCTCCTTTACCCAACTTTTAGTGAGCTACGAATGTGACATTAAGGGTTCTATATTAAAGTTAGCATTAATTTCCATACCCCGCTAACAATTAGGCAATTACTCTTCACTTCATTACCTCATACCTCATAATTGGTAGTCATACACTATCCTTCTAATCATCCATTTAAATTGTCTAAAGCATTTCTAAAAACTGAATTTGTGCTCTTACCTGCCTTTGAAAGCCAACGTGGAAAATCAATATTTCTGCCCAAGGCAAGACCAATCAAAATCGTTAAAAGACCCACACCCAAAGAGAATCTTAGCAGCAAAGGCATTTTACCTATACTATTTGCAAGTGAGCGACATGAGGCAGAGAGCGATCTGAGATGACGAACCATTTTTTCCCTTCTATGCCTTTTCTGAAGCTCGACTTGTACTTCGGCACATTGCAAACTGAGCATTTTAGCAGCTGACTTTTGATGTCTTAGGCATGAAAACCTCGAAATGGAACTGGCACAGCTTAATTTGGTGAACGGAAGTTCGTTTTCAGTTCGGACGGCAAGTTCAATGGCCAGATTTATGCACCGTTGTGCGGAAACGGCGTCCATTTTGTTCAAGTTCTGGGACACGGCTCTGCTTAAAACTGCATGTATGTAATCTTTATTGGCTGGCTTATCGACATGTTTCGTAATTCCAGGCTCAAGAGAGTCCAGCTGCTCCAAAATTGACTTCTTAAACCCAACAAGCAGTGCAGAATAAAGGTATAGTGGAAACGCCGGGTCTCTGCGTGCAAAAACAGGGTCCCAAAGTAGGCAGACAGCTTCAAAATCGTCTAAGTCATGCGAAAAAAGTGTGATTATCGAGCTAATAGCATGCATTGGCGGCACAGCGTTGACTATACGACCAAGTTGTGCATCCATATGAAGCACAATGTCCGGAATAAGCTTTAGCTGGGCAGTAGTGGGATAAACATCCCGTAGCATGTGATCTCTTAGATATTCGAGAGTGAGCTTGTACAAAAACTTAAACCCCAGCCGCTCATCTTCACCATAGACTATTGCAACGACAGATGCAATGTCGTGGTATCCCTGGTAGTAACTGAGCTCTGGAACCTCTCGTAACATCCTCACTATGAGTCTGTCTAGTACTAGTTTCAGCTCTTTCTCTTTTTGCTCGGACATTCCCTTTGGAAAATGAACAAACGACCTATCCACGTCCTTCTGCACCTGTAGCTCATCTCTGTGCTCTGCTAAATACTGCGAATTGACTGAATCTGGGCCTGAACTCTCCCCATCCACTGCATCATTGTTTTCCTCATCAAAATGACACCCGATTAAAATAGGCCATGCTTTGGCTCTTATTTCTGTATTTACAAGGCCATATTTGCTCACTGAAAGCTTTCGAAGCTTATCTTTGTCGTACTTACTGATTGCTAACTGTATTTTCTCTGCTTTAGAATCTATTTCAAGCTTGTTTGTCTTATCATTGGAACTATGGACAGTTTTACACCGAGCCGTTGAATCGCTCATGGAGAAAGGAGATCCAAGGCGGCTCTTATGCTTAATATCAATTCAGTAATATTGTATAACAGTACTGCAATAGATTATGTAACGAGCACGGTAAAAAGAAGGGGAAAATGAATATAACGCAAACTATCAAGATAAGAATGTAATTTCTCCTATCTAGAGATGTGGACCATTCTCGAATCGATTTGTTCTCAATTACTAACAACTTAAATTTTTTTTTTTTTTCAATCCTATTTTTTTTTCAGTACCCCCTAGATCCCTTTTCCCTTCTTCTCCTATATATAATCCCACACATATCTGATATTATTTTATTATTTCTCTTCCACACCTAGTTTCCTTTTATTAGCAACTCAATTCCATGATAAGTGGGGAGAAGAATGAGCTTTAAGTTTGGATACAAGCAGGTGAAACGGCTCAAAGGTGGCAGATTCAGCGATGTATACGAGGTTGAGGACCAACAGGCAGGAAACGGCAAGGTCACAAAGTATGCGATGAAGGTCATTGAGCCGGATGTGGAAATAGCACCTCATAACGTTCGCAATGAGGTTGCAATAATGCAAAAGTTGAAGCTGCATACAGGAATCGACTCTTACAGTGGGAACGTAGTGAGGCTCCTCAGGGAATTTACAAACCCTTTGGAAATAGGCATGCTTTTCCCATTATATGCGTGCGGACTAGAGGATATCATACAGGGAAAGATGAAACGGAACACAAAGTTTTGCGAGGATGGGAAGATTGAAGTGGTGTATAGGAATGGGATGCAGCCACTGGAGATAAGGCAGATTATAAAGGGAATATTGAGCGGATTGAAATTTATCCATGGATGTGGAATAATACACAGAGACCTGAACCCCAACAACATCATGTTCAGGAACAAAGGTGACCTTGATCCGGTGATCATCGACTTTGGTATTTCGTACGAGAAGCCGAATAATAACGGGCTTGAGCTTCCTGAGGAAAAAATCACAGATATTGCAACAGGATACTACAAGGCACCGGAATTGCTCATGTCCGTTCGCAACTACGGTGAGGGAGTGGACATTTGGTCGGCAGCGATCATTTTATGTCGAATGTGCTCTGAGGATGGGAATATGATCTTCGACGAGGATGCAGCTAGAAGCGACTTGGCTCTCTTAAGCAGTATTGTGACAGTTTTCGGGTCTCCTCCTCGCGATTGGGAGGACTGCAAAGATTCTCGAACGTTCCCTGCGATGAGCGAGGCTTTTTTCAAAAAGAAGCCGCTTCCAGATTCGAAAGTTTTGTACCAATTGTGGAAATCAGGGGGAAATGAGGATTTGGTTCGGCTATTCAGGAGAATGACCCGATATCCTTCACGGGAGAGGCCGAGTGCAAAGGAGGCTTTGGAGATGATAGAATAGATGGAGAATGGGGGAAAATGGAAAAGGAGAAAGAAAAGGTGATGGTGAAGTTAGTAGCAATAAGCAAGAATAAGGTAAGGTAGGCAAGAAGGGAGATGTAGAGAAAAAAAGAAAGTTCTACAGCAAGGCCGTACAGCGTTAAGCTGGGCTGTACTATTGGCTAGATAATGTATTAATGCATAAATAAATCGTTAAATTGTACTAGTGCTACAGTGTAGATCGGATCCATTTCATGATCTGAAAGAGAAATAAAGCACAAATTCACGGACGATCGACGCGTCGGCACAATCAGTGCTTCTCATCTTCACCGTCATGCAAATCAGCCAACTCCTTCTCCCAGGTGGTGATCATGCCAGTGAAGCCTCCAATCTTATTGGCCAAGTACTGGAGCCTGTCGTGGAAGATCCGGCTGTTCTCAATTCCACGGTATCTGGCCACTTCATCCTCCATAGTGGTGACTTTGGCGGTAATCTGGGAGATCATGGTCTTCAAATAGTCGGACTCAAGCGAATTGTAGATGGCAGGATTGGAGACCATCTCCTTGAAAGCGATATCGTAGAGCGGCTTTGCAGGCTTCACGTTGTGAATGATGCCCCTGTCGCGAACCAAAGCCACGATCTCGGCATTCTCTAACGCCTGCAATATCCGATACGTATCCACCTTGAAAAGCGGGTGTTTCTGGATGTCTGTGAACGACACCACGTCCTTTGACGCGAGCATTTTGATGAGGCACCACCCGTGGGACCTGTTGAAGCCTTTATCCTCGGCCTGCATCAATTTCTGCGTCAGCTGCTCAATGGACTGCCGAACCAAGCCTTCGAACGCAGCCTGCGGAGTGTCTCCGCTCTGGATACGCCTCACAAACATCTGAAGATCCAACATCCGTCCACCCAATTTCGCCGTGTAGTAGTACAACTCGGCGGAGCTGCCATTGAGTTCATTTTCCGTGTTTTCTCCGTTCTTCTCGTCTTCTCCGCTCTTCTCGCTTTCTCCACTCTTCTCGCTTTCCCTCATCCTGCTCAACTGCCCCGAAACGTAGTTCTGGGCCACAGAAGTCGACGCGTCGGAGAGCACCGTCCGCTTGAGCGGAGCACTTGGAAGAGCATTCGAGAGCATCTGAACGCTGCCCACATCGTCGGTGATGAAAATCACGTGGGCGATGTCCAAAGACACCAGACTGGCGGCCCATTCGGCTAGCTGCTTGTACACAAACGCGTACTGCTCACGCCCATTCCTGGCAGCCTGGTACCTGTCGATCACAATCACGGGTTTGGCGTTGGGGTTTTGCCGGAGATAGTCCTCTTCCTTAAGCTTGTGGTCGCCTGAGTCCGAGTCTGCGTACTTCGTAAGTGCGACGTCCCGGATCGCGTCTGCCGAGAACGCAAGCATGTTCTTGACCTGGGTCTCTTTCGTCTCGCTCAGCCCGGACTTCTGGCCCGTCAAACCTTGCGACACCAAGTCGGTGAACATGGAAACGGACGTGAGCCACGGAAACACAGGGAAGTAGCCCAACTGGCTGGCCACATTGCGGATGAACTCGCTCTCCTTACGCGACTTGATGATGTACTCGCAGTCGATGTAAAGCACGTTGCCCCTGTCCTTAAGCACTTGCTCTTGCACAAGGCTCCGTTTTCCCGTTCCTCGCGGGCCTTGCACCACGATAAACGAGTTCACGTTCTCCTCTAACCAGAGCTTCATGTTCTTGGCGAGATTATCACGCTCGTCCTTCATTCCCGCGATCGAATCCCACTCCATGCCTTCCTCCCGCAATCCGCCGCCCAACGAGAGCATTTTCGACATCCTGTCCTTCGTGGACGAGAACATCCGCACCAGACTCTGGTACAGGCTGGATTTCTGGAGCGAGTACGCGCCCGTGATCTTCTCCGTGATGAAGAAGTGCCGGATCGGGTCAAAAATCACAACCGCCAGTCCTGCAATGACGGCCAACATGAGCGGCACGAAAATCCTCGTGTGGCCACTGATGAACTGCATCACCGCGTTCTCCTTCACCACACGCTGGTACTGGATATGGAGCACCGTGTTTCCGGCCTGGAGCCCGTTGAGGCACTGCCTGGCTGTGACTGCACCTCTGGTATTGTGGAAAACCACCACGGCATGCCTGGGGAGTGCCTTTGAGTCCGGGGCCGGTGGCCGAATGTCGACAAGCGACCCATACCGCCGGAAGAGGGCATACAAGTTCTCCTGTGTCAAGTCTGGGCCCTCGAACTCCACCTTAAGCTTCGGACTGGGATACCGGGCCAGGTCCTCAATCCACGGCACTCCCTTCACGGGGAACGCCCTGGGGTGCATGAGGAAATCAAAGAAAATGCCCCTTGCCTTGCCCCTGACGTTTTGCATGAGCGCCTGGTTGAACATCGTCACGTTCATCGTATCGGGAACCTTGAATTTCACAAACGCCCCTCCGTCTCTTGTGACAGGCGTGAGTTTCGTGATATTTATTGGGAGGTAAGTCCCGTCTCTCTCCTCCCCCTTTGAAAGCCGGATCACTTTGCCCCTGATCCCCTTTTCTGATGAATCCGTGAACAACCTCATAATCAGCGGCCTCACATCCCATAACCCTGACTTAATGCTTGTAAGCCGATCAAAATACATCAACGTCTCCTTTTGATCCTTCCAAATGAATCCTGTCTTGTCGACATCATTGTCTTCACCAACATTCGATGACTTTAGTAGCGCTTCCTCAGTGATGAACCTCCTGGAATACAGATTTAGTACTGCCCGTCTCCCAAATATGAGTGCTGCTCTTTTTTGTGAGGCAAACACACTTGGGGACAGTCCAAGCCTTGAAATCTGGGTGAGAAAACCCATTCAGATGTTTGCTCAGTCCCTGTTTCTGCAAATATCAGTGCGTGCTAGTCTTAGAGTGACTTTCGGAGTGTAATTATGTATGTATTTATGTGTATGGTGGTTTTATAATGAGTGTATATTGATGCACACAGATGTCAATTGAGGGTTTATATATGTCAATTACTTTTTTTTTTTCATTTTTTCTTTTGCTATTGGCCTTCACTTACACTCATTATTATTTATCGATCAAAACATATTCTTAGCCCCTGATTTTCGCGGGGAAAGGGCAATTGTGCTAAGGGCCATACCAAAACTCTGAAATATTCCTAGACCTCAATCTAGCTGCTCCAACATGGATCCACGATAGGGAAAAAGAAACGACAGGATAGTTTAGAAAAAGAAACGTTCTGCTTTGGGAAAAAGAAAAGAGATGTCTGATTTCAACTCTATCAGGAATGAGTACATACGGCAGATCAAAGCACAGCTTAAGGAGATCGTGAAGAGCGTGACGCAACTCGATCTGACGATTGCCGAGGCGGTCAGTGTCAGTGAGGATTTCAGGGATGTTTCTGAGATCTGGAAGAGCTTTTATGACCCTACACTGTTAGACAAGCTAGAAGAAGAAGAAGAGGAAAGAAAAGACGAAGCGAAGGGAAACAAAAAGGAAAGAGTTAAAGAAAAAGAATTAGAAGTAAAGGAGAATGAAGCGGACGAGACAGGTGTCAAAAGTGAAGAAGAAGGAAATGAATCAGAGCAACATACTAAGCGCCAGAAGACATTAAATTTACAGGAAGATAATTTAGACGCTGAGAAAGACACACTATCGAGTTTCCAGTTCGATGGAAAGATGACAGATGACAGTATATGATATCTGAGCACGTCTATTTCTTTATTTCAGTATTTCTTTATTTAGTTACGGTCTTTGCTAGATACGAATGAAAACAAAACAAAACACGAAACATAAAGAACGTAGCAGATATGGACGTAGAATTTAGATTGAACTATTACACCTAGTACTGGTCCTTGCCACTGATGATAACATCGTTAATCTTTAGGACCATCCGAGCCAACTGGGTGGCAAGCAAGAACTGCTGCTTCTTTCCAATGAGAGTCTCGATGACAAACTGCTCTCTCATGTCACTGGTGCCGTTTCCAAGACAGTCGACACCCAAGTATGCATTTTGCTCTTTAACCTGCTTAGCCTTCAAAGAAGTGAGCTCATCGATCGGATCGAGACCAGAATTCTCGGCCAAAGAGGTTGGGACAACATCCAAAGCCTGGGCAAACGCCCGGAACGCGTACTGGTCGATTCCCTGCTGCTTGTCTGCAGCCTCGGCAACTTTCAAAGAGCACGATATCTCAGAGGATCCACCCCCGTACACCACATGGTTGTCCTTAATCAAGTTCCTCACCACGCAGAGCGAGTCGTGGAGAGAACGCGTTGCTTCGTCAACAATCATCTTACTGGAGCCCCGGATGAGCGCAGTGACGGTTTTTGGGTTATCACAGTCCTCAATCACGAGAATACGCTCACGAGTTGTGCCCAGCGGAAGCTCTCTGACGATTCCAGCATGTCCAAGCTTCTCGGATGTGAGATCTTCAAACCTCGGCACGATTCGGCCCTTTGTAGCGATGGCAATCTCTTCAATTTCGGAGCCACCAACCCACCGGACGGCTGGGAGCTCATTGGCAAGTAAAAGATAGTTGGCCTCGTCGTCAAATCCCCACTGGCAGATCACCAAGTTGGCACCCGCACTTTTCACCTCCTCAATCATCTTTTTGAACGTCGATTGCTCGTACTCCTGCAAGTTCTTGAACTCCTCGACGCTCTCCACTTCAAGCTTGTGCTTGGTTCGTACTCCTGCAAGTTCTTGAATTCCTCAACGCTCTCCACTTCAAGCTTGTGCTTGGGTCTTTGGTTTTGGAGGCTCGAATGGACATGTGAGGATGGCTATCTTGGCATCTGTTATCTTCTTTGGCATCTGAGGATGCGAAAAATCCTTGTCCAAAACCACTCCTTTGATCACTTTAGAATCCTCCAACGATCCACCTAGCTTGCCATCCACCTTGATGAGCTCAAAGTCGACATCTTTCCTGTCCAAGTCTGCCACATTCAGCACACTTTCCACTGCGATCCTCGCAAACTGGTCTCTGCATTTGGAAACGATCTTCGATCCCAAGGATGTCGATGCCGCTTTGAAAAGATCTGAGTCCTTGCTCAAATTGGCATCCATGCTCTCCGAGTCAATCTTCACCTCGTCAGCAATCTGCTCCAAGTTCGCAGTCGCAATCTTACATGCCTTATCGAACCCATTTGCGATCTTGATTGGGTGGATTCCTTTCTCGATCAAGTCAAGTGCCTGGTCCAACAATGAGCTGGCTAATATGACAACACCGGTCGTGCCATCTCCAATCTCATCATCCTGAGACTTCGACAACTCCACCAACAACTTTGCCACCTCGCTGCTAAGCTGGATCTCGGACATTATTGTTGCGCCATCGTTTGTTATGTTAATGTCTCCATCTGGACTGACGAGAATTTTATCCAAGCCCCGAGGTCCCAACGACGTCTTCAAAAGCTTGGCAATCTGCCTTGCTGCAAGGATGTGCGACCGCATTGCGTCGATTCCATGCTCTCGTTTCTTATTTCCCTGATCCTTCACAATAATGAAAGGTCTTCCCATTTCGTCCTGTGCGAAAATGGGCTTCGAGAGATTCTCCATAGGAATTCTCTGTGGTCCTCCTTGTGGTGCCTGCATCTTATCTGTGCTGTATGCTTTGCGATTTCTTTTTCAAAATGTGCACTTGTAGTAGGAAAGAAACTCTATGTGTTTCCTTTGATTGTGTAACTGATATCTTAAAGCTTACTTGTTTCTGGTACCCTCTTTCTGCGGGTTCTCAGATGTGGAAAAAAATGCAAACACGAAGAAAAGAAAAGTTTTTGACCGGTGTACGGTCGTGAAAAATTCGATCCCAAGGTAAAAAAAAAAAATAGTATTACTGAAAAATTTATTTCAACTGATAGCTAGATAGACCACAGTACTAATTATCTCTATTTCATCTCTTCATATCTTTACTTTCTTACTTCAATACACATATTTTCATCATTCAAATTGCATAAAAGCACGCACCATCATGTCGGTTGTTGGATCGCTTATCTTCTGCACAAACTGTGGAAATCTACTAGACTCTATATCACATCAAAAAGTACTCAAATGCCAAGTTTGCAGTAAAGCATACCCTACATCCGAGTTCGCCAACTTGAAAGTCGTTACACACCCTTCAAAGAACGCATTTCCATCTGCTTTGAGGGCTAAACAGTCTTTGGTTAAGACCACATTGCACCAGAATGAGATCGAGGAAGGTGCCACAATCCACGAGAAATGTCCTCAGTGTGGCTATGATGAGATGCAGTACCACACATTACAGTTGCGTTCTGCTGATGAGGGTGCTACTGTGTTCTATACGTGTAAGAGATGCGGTTACAGGTTTAGGACGAACAACTGAGGAAAATAAAAAAGAAACGACGGCGGCGAGATGCAGCGGCAGCAGAAAAAGGAACGACGGTGGAGGAAGAAAAGAAACGACCGCAAATTACAGGCATCTCATGTACATTACTTTACATTACCAATCAATAATACAAAGACTAGACCAAAAAAGCTAAAAGGGTAAAACATTAGCCCCAGCTAATATATATTAATGCGTAGAAAGTTGACAATCAAATAGAAAAACATTAGATAAGGGATTTCAGTTGATGATCTCGGCATACTCCATCTCATTGGAGTTCTCGTAGTCGTACATGTCAAGAGCGACAATAGCACTCTCCTTAACAACAACATCACGGTCATTGAGGTGCTCCTTGAGAACAGGAACAACATTCTTGCTTGCAATAGAGCCCAAAGCTTCGGCAGCCTCGTGTCTCACCATAGGAGCCTCGTTGTCTCTGTTGACAACCTCAGTCAAGTATGGGACAGCAATAGGGTTTCCAATCTGGCCAAAGACGTAGGCAACCTCGTGCTTGAGAAGAGCAGATGGATCGTTGAACGAGGATCCAAGAGCCTTGCAAGCCTCATCGGTGTCAATGTCTCTCAAACGGAAGATAGCTCTGTATCTCTGGAAAAGAGGAGCCTTCTGGTCATTAAGAAGGGTTTTAAGCTTCTCGACACTCTCAGCACCATCAGCATCCAGAGGCATAGGTGGAGCTGGGTCGATGGACGAGTATAGAGACTTCTGCAGTTTCTCCTTCTTTCTCTCGTCAGAGTGGGCCCACTTGATTCTATCGATGGCCAACTCACATGTCTGTCTAACTGGCTCAACTTCCTTTGGATCATTGTAGTACTTCTTGAGAACCTCGAGAGATCCCTCATCACCAAGAGCACCCAAAGCCTCAGCAGCCTCGTGCCTCACCATACAGTACTCCTTCTCATCGCAAAGTCTCTCTCTTAGCACAGGGGCAGACATAAGATTCTTTGTCTGTCCAAGAACATATGCAACCTCGTGCTTCAAAAGCTCTGAGTTGCTGTGGTTGAAACACTCACTGATGCAATCGATCACCTGCTTGGCCTTCTTTGGGTCATTGGCATTTCTCTCGACAACGGCCTTGAGAGAGTAAAGTGCTCTGAATCTTCTGGCAAGCTTTTGCTTACCGTCAATGTTGCAGAGAATGTCTCTGAGCTTTTCCACTGGGGACTCCTCGTCGAAATAATCGTCTGAAAATGCCATTTTTTTTTTTTAATGTATGTAGATTGAATGATGCTTTATTTGACGTTCTGATTCTCCTTTTAGTCCGTTTTACTGCGGGCTTTCAGGCTCTGGTGGCACTTTATATACTGATGATGTTCAACCAAATTCCGACAACTCTGAAAAGTGAAAAAAAATTAAAAACTAGAAATAAAATTTTTTTCTTTTTCTTAACCTTCTCTTCACCAGATTTGAAAGCTTTTCTTTGTTCTTTTCTCACTCTTTTCTTTTGTTCGGTCTTTTTCCCGCTGTTGTGTTCTTCTTTATTTTATCTAGCTCCACGTCCTATTATTTTCCGAACATGAAAGCTCCGAATATCCATTCTTTATCATCCAGATTTCCTCGTACCCATCTGTATTATTGCAATATTTATTCATCTAGGTACATGTGCCATAACTTAGTCCATTTTCTTTGTTGGCTGCAACATCGGGATTTGGTTGCTCTCACACTTGTCGAGGTTGGATAACTTTTTTCCCAAATTTCAGAGCTTGGAACCTAGATAAAGTGATTTCCAGGTTTCTTTTACGTTGGCATGATTTGGTAACATCAGAAGGCTATTGGCTGAGGGTTGGATCGCCTATATTTATGGGGGCTTCTTATAAAAAGTATATTATTATATCTAGGTATTTCAGTCTTCTTTCCTTTTTACGCTTCTCTCGCTTTTCTTTTTTATTGTGACTCTGCCAGCACTGAGTCCCCTTCTGCGCCAGTGCTACAAACCACAGACTACAGCATATATATATGTGCAGACGGTAGTGTTGGAAAAAGAAAAGAGGGGAAGCAGAAAAAGAAAAATCAAAATTAACCAGTCTCGACCCTTAGCACGGTGCAATCTCTAAAGAAAGGCCATCTACTTAAGGATGCAACAACCGTCGCAAAAAAAAAAAACGTTTGTCCTCTCGACACCTTTAGACATTTTTATCCGCCTGTAACAGCGATGGCCTGGGTCTCGGACTCACGGTGAGCGAAATCATACCGTACAACAAAAATAAAGACGTTAGGCTAGCTTGGTAATAAATGCTTCCTCATTTTTGTCCCAGTCACAATTACATCATTCGCATCGACATTCCTGAAGCTGGCATGAAAGATAAATTTACAAAAAAAGGAATAAAAAAAAAATCTCTTCGAGCAAAGCCTTGGCAGATTCCGGCATGAGAAGAATGAGAAGGGAACAAACGGAAATTTAAAATTTTTCCTATTTTCAAATATTCTCCCTTAAAAAACGCAGAGTCTCTTGTGTAAATTTTTTCGAGTCCTCATTTCGGCATGGTGCGAGAAAAAAAAAAATTACGTATGAATCCCTCAGCTAGGCATAATACAATATGCTCACGATTTGAAAATTGATCTATCTCTTCTTTCTACTGGGGACATCACTTTCTTTTTCTTCTAGTGGCTTTTTCCAACCATCCAGAGCACCAAAACAACAACATTCATTCCTTGGAACACGCAAAGGTATCACATCATTGGCTTCAGGGCCTTTACCCCAAATTTCAACCGTTTCTACTCGGTTACTCTCTAAGTTTTCGAGTTTACAGTATTTTTTCCACGCCGGAATCTTAATTACGTCAAAGCCTAGTACCATTACCACTTTGCACCCTTATTTAACATAAACAAATTGCATTCTTTGGTACCCGGGTATCTTAGCATCGAGGCGGCAACGATTTTCCAGCAACCTCAATCGAACATTTTGGTTTTAGTACACAAACTCGAATATCTTTAAATACACATATTTGCATATTCGTTCGTCTCACAGATATTGATTTCATCCAATACGGCGATGAATGCATCGTTGGACAGACATCCATCGACAAAGAAGAAGTCGCTGCTTCGCTTGAGCCGGATTTTCTCCAAGAGAAAGTCGCCTTCACCACGATCAGCTATGGGTTCGTCCATTTCTCCAACGCAGACAGCCGGTTTGAGCAATAGCTCATCATCAGGCAGTCTAGCGTCCGCATCTGAATTGTTTGACGCCGATTCTGTTGACAGAAGACTTGCGGGTGGCTCTCATCCTAGCTTACCGGATGCTTCAATGCCTAATACATCGCCATCTCTACATTCAGCCTCGGTGCCATCGTCCAGGAAGGCTTCGCCGAACATTTTAGGCCGTATCTCTCGCCACCTGAGCGTGAGTAAGGGTGCGACAGACCAGGCTGGCATAGACAGCCTCTGCTTGGACCAGGCGAGAAGGGCAAGTGCGGAAAGCGCAAAAAGCACAAAAAGCACCAGAAGTAGCATCCTAAGCGAACCCGTGCACCGTTTGGCAGAGGTCGAGCGCGGGGACGACGAGTTTTTGACGATCAAGTCGGCACGTCGATCGGGTCGGCGCTCTTCGCCCTCGCCGTCGTCCTTCTCACTTCCTAGTAGCAGCGGGACAACGCTAGTGGACCGGCCTGGAAAGAAGCCAAAAGTGGTCTCTGGACCGTTGAAAGCCGTCGGGTCGATGGGGTCGATTCACGGACGCACGAGTCGATCGACGTCCGGGAGCCGGAAGTCGAAGAAAGAGAAAGCACAGGAGTTGAAGCTGGTTGCGCGGTTTGTTTTGCACGAGGACGGAACACATGAGCATCATCTTCGGAATATTCGCCGGCAGGAGAAGTTGGGTCAGATGATTAAGGACCTTCTCGGGGCGAAAAAGCTCCGGAGCCACGCGGTGTCGGCAATCCCAAAGATTTTGTCGTCCTCGAACTTGGAGCAACTCGATAAGGAGGCCCAGGAAACGGTGGATGCAGTGAACAACACGGTTCATGACAGAAAGCTGCCGCCGACGTTGTTTGCGACGCTTTTGAACCAGGTGAAAGAAGGAGAGGTGAATGTTTACACGCACCGTGGGGAGCCGATCCAGCAACCGCGGAACCTCATTAGTGTTGACGGCTCGAAGTACGAGTCGCAATCGAAGCTTTTGAAGAAGCAGCTGGATGCTTCCGGCGAGAAGAGCAGGAAACAGACGGGAGAGTCGTTTTTCGAGAGGTACGGAACATGCCAGGAGATTGTGGGCAGAGGAAGCTTTGGAGTGGTGCGGATTGCCCACAAGAAGGTGAAGAAGCCCGAGGGAGACACGCAGGGTGGAACTGTTGAGCTGATGTATGCTGTGAAGGAGTTCAAGAAGCGGCCAAGCGAGAGCGAGAAGAAATACTCGCGGAGGCTCACAAACGAGTTCTGTATCTCGTCGTCTTTGAAGCACCCGGGCTTGATAGACACCTTCGACTTGCTCCGGGATGCTAAGGGTGACTACTGCGAAGTGATGGAGTATTGCTCGGGTGGTGACTTGTACAGTTTGATCATCACCGCTGGGAAACTCGAGTACGCAGAGGCGGATTGCTTCTTCAAGCAGCTCGTGCGTGCCGTGCACTACATGCATGAGATGGGTGTTGCACACAGGGACCTCAAGCCGGAGAATATTCTTCTCACGTCCGACGGAACGATCAAGGTGACTGATTTTGGCAATGCTGAGTGCTTTAAGATGGCCTGGGAGGATGAGGTCCAGCCTGCGAGCGGGGTTTGTGGTTCTTCACCATACATTGCTCCAGAGGAATACATTCAGAGCGAGTTTGACCCTCGGCCCGTCGATGTGTGGTCCTGCGGCGTGATCTACATGGCGATGAGATCTGGAAGACAGTTGTGGAAAGTGGCCAAAGATGAGGATGAGTTCTACAGTGTGTATTTGGCCAAGAGGAAGGACGCCAAGGGCTACGAGCCGATTGAGGCTCTCAAAAGAGCGCGGTGCAGAAACGTGATCTACTCGATCTTGGATCCCGTTCCCCAAAGACGGATCACCAGTTTAGAGATACTAAACAGTGAGTGGGTCCGTCAGATTAAATGCTGCAAGAACTAGAAGCAGCCTAAATTGTATATTACATATAGAGATAATCAGGAAAGATTTTATGACACCATATTTTGTTGTAGTGTGATGGTTTTACTGGAGCTGTCACCCTTTGGACCATTCAGTTGGCTGAGTATTTAGTTCAAGTTTTAGATAAGCCTTTAGAGTAAGTAAGCTTTTAGATGATGTCGAAATATTACAAGTAACAATGGTGTTCATAGAAGTAAGAATGTGGTTGCAATAATAGGCTTAGACGAAATGAACTACAAATATATAAAGTCGAGTTATTCCCCGGTACATCGTATCAAGAATACACATATTTTATATACTACAATAAATGTTGTTTAAAATACTAAATCTGGTACTACTTAGTTTAGCAGATTTCCAATCTTTCCTTAACAACGAAGACTAAACGTCAATCAAGATAAAAAAGATCTTCATAACGAAAAGCAAGATCACTGCCATCAAGAACGAATTTGATGATGAACTCAAACAAAATGAGCACTATGGACTTTCGAGACCTTCCAGATATTACCGAAGAAGAAGAAGAAAGAATCTTGTCTACCAAAATAGAAACAAAAATTGTTGATAAATATCAATTTCCATGTGCAGTTAGAACGATCATTGACAATATGGAAAGCATCAGAGAGAAATTTCCTATAGAAATAGAAAAGTTTCTCTCTATGGAAAAAATGACCGAATGTCCACAGAGAATTGAAAATTGTACTCAACACTGCATCAGGGAAATCTTTCCTGATACACTCATCGATTCTCACTGTAATGACCGCCTCTATCATTTCTTTCATCACAAGAACAGATGGTGTTCAAAGAAACCAGCTAATGTTGTTGACGCAATAATCACATTGTCCTTAAGAACAAACGAAGAAACAACCACAGATGCAAACGACATTGAAAGCTATGACTGGTATTGTAAACTCATTGGAAATAAGATTGTCCCAATTATAGCTTTATGTCAATATGAGAAGGCATCTGTCAACATGGCAATTCTCCTAGGACTCCTTCCAAATGACGAAACATTTTATGAAATAAGAGCTAGGGACATGGCGTATATAGCAGCAGATCATGAACGGGATGGAATTCTTAAATTACGGAAGGACGTACTGGAAAAGGATAAATCTGAAAACGAGGATAAATACAGAATGTTCTCTCAAGACAAGAAGAAAAATAAGGGTAAGAGAGTATTGAGAAAGGAAGATTATGCACTTACTAAATATTGCTACTGCTGCATTTGCCATAAGCTAGGCCACATAGCAAGATACTGTCGTAACAGGCACGCTTATGTAGGGGACACCTGAAATATCTATCATAAAACCTTTTATAAACATGACCCTAGTGATCCACTTATCGACTAATCCTGTTCTAGATGGAAGAATGCAATGCTCTGGAATCAAAGTGAACAGAACAATAACACGGTCCTTGACACTGCTTTGAATCTCCAACAAAGCTATCTAATGAATGGCCAATTAAATTGACGATCCAAATAGCCAATGTGACTACAGTCTCATACGGAAGAAGTGATTTTGATGATGAAAGTCCCAGACTCATTTCATGTGTACATGCTGTTCCCTCATTCACAGGAGACTTCATTCAGTCAATAAACTAATAAAATAAGGCTTTGGCAACGAGAAGCTGCTTGGTGCCTAAATTGCTGAGAAAGAAAAGCAGAAACGACTAACATGGAAGTGGTGAGACAAACAAATAAAGCTAGGGGTGGATGACCAAGAATGTTTTTTGGCGTAGATATTGTTTTAACGGAAAATGGGATGTAGTGTCACTACGCGATTTTATGCGAAATGCCGCTGACAGTATCAAGATACAGGTCAAGGAAAAGAAGGAAAACCAACCGATAATGAGCAAGGAAAACACATCAATACTTCAGGAGATGATAAGACATTGAGGTGGCACTATCAATATCATGGACGAGTTTTAGTGAAGAACAAAAGAGATGCCAGTCAACGGTTAACATACTTTAGTGGAATATTTCAGTGTATTACTTCCTGTACTTCACATCACCTTTTTGAAGATTCAAAGGCAACTCATAAACTCCTCAAATCAACTGAAAAAGTGCTGATATCTGCTATACAGAACAAGACATTCAACTCTAATTATCACGAAAGGCAAAGCATACGTACTTAGGTGTAGATTCAATGCATTTTAGGATGCGTTGTATTCCTAGCGTATCAATGTAAGCTTTTTCATAGACCACTTATGCCACTGCCGGAGTTGTTGGATATAAAGAGTCCCGTCTTCATTGCTTATCATTTCCTCAAGTATTGATATATTTTCTTTGCTTGTTATCGGTTGATTTACCCTCTTTTGCCTAGCTTGTGTTGTTAGCAACCGTTTGTGTAAAATTCCGTACAGAAGCTTTTATTTAATTGTCTGTTGCATCAATGTTCATACAAAGAAATATTCTGGGCGTCCAAGATCTTATAGTTTAAATTGCTTTTCCAATTTTCTCACCACCTCCATGTTGGTCATTTCTGTTTTTTGTTTGAGTTCATCATCAGTCCTGTTTTTTGATGGCAGTGATCTTGCTTTTCGTTAGAAATATCTTTTTTATCCTGATTGACGTTTAGCCTTCGTTGTTGAGGAAGGATTGAAAAGCTCTTAATAGTACCAGATTTAGTATTTTATCTGATATCTAAGGTGGTATATAAATGAAAATGTAGGATGATATACTCAAAGGAATATCTTCGCTTCATATAAATGGAGTTTCATCAATAAGCAGTTGATATTACACTAACATTCTTGCTTACTTGAATGCTATTGTCAGACAACTTTATTGTTTTGACAAGAGATACTTTAAATTGTGTTAACGCAACCAGAGATCGAAAGAGGTGCCAGAGATAATGTCAGAGTATGCAAAACTCGTGCAGCATGCTCCTATAACTTCGTGTATTAACACTACCGTGAGCGCAGACGCCATTAGTAGTAGACGAGATTGACCAGATATTCAGCATATAGAAATGACTTCTGTTGCATAGAGTGACAACCATAATCATAAAGGGATTTCGATATAGGTTCATTTCCCCATCGAGAACGCGTACGTTACTCTTAGTATCAGCTGAGTTTCACTTCATGATGGATTTCCCTTCATCAAACATATTCAGTTTATGGATAAACGTTCTCGTCTCTTTAGAATAAAGGAAAAAGTAGTACATACATGGAAGAGATAATTTTTCACAGAAGTAGAATAGGTTAGGAGAAAAATTCCCCGCAACCTATTTCTAATATCTGTCTAGACATTGATTTGATCCGCATATTATAAATAAAACACCATTTGAACCTAAATAAGATCAATAACGAATATATTTCATTATAACTCATAGGTTCCGACAGATAAGATCCAAGAAACGGTAAGGACATCATGTTCAGAAAAAGATTGCATACATTAGAAGCATGAATTGGTACCATTTCCAACCATCTGATCTCTCCACAGTAAAGCTCAATTGTAATAGAGCTGTTTTATACACTCTAAATCGCTACGAATACTTCTTCACACCAGTAAACCTCCCTCCGTAGATACCTCTTATTTTCCTCTTTATTACTTTCTTCTTCTGTTATCTTTTATGTGCTTTTTCCTTCTGTGCTTTTACTTTCTATAGTTTGTTGACCGTTAATTAGCTCAACTAGTTCAAACTATACCTTAAAAAAAGAGCCAGGCTCACTTAGGATCATTATTTATTATCTTTATAGCATTAAAGATTACCGATTAATAGTACACTATTTCATGTAAAAGCCCAATAGTAATAGTAAATACGTGCAAAACCCAAGTAATCCTGTAATGCCCGATCTAGTGATTTTCATGCAACAACGTTTTTTTTCTTAAGTTTTAAAAGCGGGGTTACCGACAGATCCGGGGTGCATTTAGTGCATGCCAATGTAATCGGAGCAAAGGCGAAAGTGAAAAAATTAGTAGACCCCCCAAAGATGGAGACGGAATAAGAAAACTAAAAAAAAAAAAGATATCAAAAAAAAAATATAACAATCAAAGGTAATGGAGACGGAATAAGAACTAAAAAAAAAAAATATATCAAAAAAAAAAAATATAACAATCAAAGGTGACCTGGTAGAAATTAAAGTTTTGCGAATCTTAGATTTTAGTTAAAGTTCCAGCATACCCAATAAATAGATAGCGGATATTGCAACATTGGAAACCCTATTTATTGAAAACACAAGTGCAAATTTCACTGGACTTAGAAGATAGGCAAGGAAATTGCAGCTCCTGCCAACTTTTGTGTGCTTATAAGAGCTGTTCCAAGTCTAAACTCAATAAGACTCAGCAAGACCACATCTACTAATTTCAAGGCACAGACAAGAGGTCCAGCATTAAGCGTATCTTCTTCCCCTTTACTTACAATCGCAAACCCGCACATTTTAAAGGGTCCTTTTGCAGATGCGTGCCACAACTTCCACCCTAAAAGTCGATGTGGCGCATACACTGAACACGCTACTTTTACACCTTACAGAGTCACTTCTATCGTACCCGTTGTGGCACATACTATGCCCAGCGGTGCTCATATTTATGCTTGGGTACCCGACAATGTACTCATTGTGGATGTCGCCAAAGACCCTTCTGCTAAACAGCTATACAGGGGCCCAGTGGCTGAAAAGCGTTCAGCTGGCAAGTGTGGCGCAGCAAGACGGTGGCGGTGCTGAACTAGTGTGTCGGCAGTTTGAGGTCGAGTCGAGCACGAATCGGAATACGATGAGCAAGAAATTTCTTCTAGAGCTTTCTGGAATACAGGAGGGTCTCTTTGCAGGATTCCAGCACGATGGAAGTGCTAGCTTTGAAGGAATGGAGGCATTTCGGTTAGAAGATGAAAAGAAGCCTGTTACAATATTTGTGGAGACACCTCTTCAACGTTGGAATTCGAACAGACACGCTCTTCAGGCAGATAACAACACGTTTAAGACGATTCAGAGGCAAGAAGTGAATCGGAAGCTATTTTCTGGAACAAATTACTCTGATGGACTTGTGCGAAGTGCAAAAAGTGCGTGGATTGTTATTTGGAGTCGGAGGTCAGACGAGGAGGCTGTGAGCAGCATATTAATGCAGAATATACGACATTTACAGCTTAAAAACGTAAATATTGCACCTAGAAGGACTCAGAATGGTTCATTTGCTGTTGAGTTTGCGAAATGCTCGTTACTAGAAAGAGCCGTACTTTCGTTATTTCCACTGATGGCTGTCGTATACTACGTGGTAGCCTTTTCCAGTTTAGGGAGCCTAAAATCGAGGCCTGGGTTGGTTGTTGCACACGCCGTTGAGTTTATTCTGTCGATTTTTGCTGCTGGTACTGTAACTTGTGTTCACTTTGGTCTCAAGTTTGATCTTTTACAGCTTCCACTAGCCGCGACACTTGCGGTTCCGGCGTTTGTAAGTTTCAATAACACGTTCAGGCTTGTTGCGGCCATCCAGGACACATCAGATGAGTATAGTTTGCCGTTGAGAGTTCATGAGGCACTAGTGAAGAGCGTCCCAGCGAGTGGGATGCTTGTGATTGGAGTTTGTGTAGTATCTGGTGTTGCAACAAGGATTGTGTCCTCAACCATGTTTAGGCAGCTTGCCTTGTTTGTGCTTTTGAGCTGCGTGTTCGAATTCTTCCTCCACTTAACCTACTTTACCACCGCATTGACGATTGATGTTCGGAAGTTGGGGCTCCAGGACCTGTTGCAAACGAATGTCGATGGCCTAAGCGAGAGACAGAGGCTAGGAAGCGGTGGCCATCAAACGAAAGGCAGGCTTCCGTATTTCCACAACTGGCTCCATGCATTGCTTGTTGTTTTAGTCGGCTTTATGTGGACGGGAACCTGGACGAAGAATCAGCAATCGCTGGTTCCCAAAGAAGTTCCGGGAATAATCTTGACACAGTTCTTTGGCAATGCACGGTTTTTCGCAGGCTTGCTTTCCAGAATCACAGGGCTATCTAGTGGGAGAGTTGTCGTAGGTGTTCCGTCGGATTCTGAATTTATTAGACTAGAGTCTGGTGCTTCTACAAAAACGTCAACGTCAGAAATGTCAAACTTCACCAGCTGGCCGTCAGTTTTCCAGTTTAACGTCTCGTACTTCGTTGAATACACCACTTTTCTGGTGTTTGTCACGTGCACAGCATACGTGGCACTTAAAATTGCGTTGGCAAGTGAGCCGGCGGTGCTCGACATGCAGAGGATGAGCATTAGAGATGAGAAAAAGGACGACTCCATAAACCTGAAAGAGCAGAAAGATGGTTCTCTAGTTGGAAGAACTTCTGGTGCAACTGTTTACAAAACCCAGGACGGCATTTTGACAAAAAGAGGTGGCCTGCAGAAGATAGAACAGCATATATCTGGTGCATCTGTTGTCAGTACGGAATGTCCACGACGTTTCAAGTGTAGAGAGCTCTCTAGAGGCCACTTTCTCGATGTGGCTTCAGTCACAACATCAAACTGTCCATTCATCACTTCAGTGGGGATGGATAACAAGATTCTTATCTGGTCCCCACTTGTGTCCCCAATTCCGGTTCCAACGCAGCTTCCTATGTCTGTAAAGCTTCTGCCTGTGGTGAAAGTGGTCATGTCGCCATCTGGATCGCTTATTGCTGTTTTCTGCAAGTGCGGTGTGGTTAAATGCTGGTCTCGGCTCACCATGTCGTGGATATGGACAACTTACACGAAATCCTTGGAGAATCGACTGCCATTAGAGGCATTTTTCAGAACTAGGCGTGGACCCGGGGAGAGATCACGTGTGGGAAGCCGCACTTTGAGAAAAAGAGCGGCCCAGGCTTCAGCAGTGGCTGCAGATATGGCGAGAGAAAGTGCACAGATCGGCACACAGGCCAGAATCAGAGGAAGAAGTAGAGTTATCTCATCCTCAGCAAGCAGCCGGTCGCTTTCTCAGGACTCAAAGTTTGACTCCAGTACTAATATCAAACTTCTCAGTAAGAACAGCCATTGCGACTTTGTGATTGTGCTTTCTTGTGGCGTTTTGCTTACGGTCGACTGTATGAACGGCAATGTCGAGAAGACCAGCGTTATTGATGGGTTGGCTTCTGTTTCGGCTGCCAAGCTTGCTCCAAATGCCAAAATCTTGTGCTGTAAGAGTCTCTGCACACCTAGAATGAGCGACCGGCTTGTTTTCGCTCTGTCAGACGGCTCGTTGATCGTCTCTGTGGCTGTGGGGATGAGGTGGAGGTCACGTGTTGTCGAGGTACATTATGGATACAATCGACCCGGGAATTCCGCTCACCAGAAACACAAGCCAGAAGAAAATCGCAGGACTCTCATCGAAGGCCCCGTGGTGATTGCACCGGTGCCGTTTGTAGGCATGATCGTGCGTGCGTTTGATCTCAGGGCTCAGCTTATCGACGTGCAATCGGGAACAATCGTCAAGGAGGGCCCGATTGGCCAGTTTAAGCCCGAGTCATTCCGTGTCTTCCATCCTGAGCCCTCGCACTGCCGGTTTTGTGGCTGTGCATCCATACCTTCGTTTACAATCGCGTATACGGAGTTGGAGAGCGACACTCTCATTATCCACACGTTCTCGATAGATAACAGGGCCAAAAACAGCATATGTCTGCGTGTCGAGAGAGATCCACGTGAAACCAGGTGTCTAGGCTTTGCATCTGTGACTGAGCATCAACACTGGCTTAGGCATGTTCAAGGGTGGCTTCCGACGGATCTCGACAGGATTGTAGGCATTAAGCGCAAGAACAAGCCGTCAAATTCAAAGAAGCCACCGTTCTACCTCTCCATTTTGTCCAGGATTCCAGGACTTGACCTAACAGGTCTCGGCTTGCGGGTTTCGGGCACTGAAGACTGCTCGGTCTCATTCCAGGGCCACAAACCACTCACAGACTACTGGGAGGGCTTTGTCATGACTGCAGACGGTGTTGTGGACTACTACGACATCCCGAAAGGTGCGCAAACTGGCCTTTCAGTCAAGAAGCTAGGCCCAGTGGCTAAGTTCGGCCATAAATCGATCGTCGCGACGTTTGGAAACGTGATGAAGGTGCTCTACCTTGGCAACGATAATCTTATCGACGAGAATAATAATGGTGAGGACGATGAGCCTTCTTTGGCTGGAGTTACGTCCAACTCGTTGTCATTCATCAACAGACGCCGTAGAATGCGGCTTAAGAAGTACAGGTTGACTCACTCTACGAACTTTAACGATTCTGTACCATCCTCTGCTGTAAGTAGTGATACCGAGCAATAGGATACGAACGGGTGGGTGTCTACATATTTAATCTATTCATTCAATGAAATATTTATTCCATAGACTTTGAAATCAACTAATATTTACCGTTTAACATACATTTCCGGCCGTGCTGAGGTGGTCCGATTTGAGTAGAGTATAAATGTGACAGGCCTGAAAACAAAACTTAAAATATGCGGAAAAACAGCTTGAGAGTGAAAAGCGAAGTAAAGTATATAATTTTTTTTCAAGAGTAGAGATTTTTCAAGATCGGCGAACGGATTCCCTCTTTGGGAAGCGTGCTTCATTTGAGAAAGGCTGTGTCAAAGACACACCTCGGTCAGTTATCTAGCTGTATCTAATCAGTAAGGAAAGCAATTTACTACAATATTAGCATTATACTTACCTTCATACTGACTATAAAAGTTGGGCCTCTTCGCCTGTTTCCTTATGCTACTCTAAATTGCCAATTCAAGCCATCTAACCCTCAGGAACAAGTACCGAAAAGAGCATGCGTCCTACATTAATCAAGTCCTTAGCCAAAGCATTTGACCTGGTCGTTTGTAACGGCTCCATAGTGAATGCAGGGTCAAAGATACAGCCACCTGCTTACATTGGCATTAAAAATGAAAAGATCCAGTGCATATCCGCGCAACCACTTGAAGGTGAAAGAATGATAGACGCTAAAGGAGGAATGATCACTCCTGGTGGAATCGACCCTCATGTTCATGTTTGCCAGCCTTGCTCAACAGATACGTTCGAATCAGCCTCGCGCTCATCTCTCTGTGGTGGAACCACATCCATGCTCGTTTTTGCAACACAGGATAAAGGTGTGAAGTCTGTTTTTCCGCACTTGGACCACTACATGTCACTTGCCAAGAACAAGACGTACTGTGATTACGGAATGCATATGATAGTGACAGACCCAACACCAGAGTTTGTCGAAAATGAGCTTCCAGTGCTTGTCCAGAAGTACGGGATCACTTCCGTTAAAGTGTATATGACATACAAGATTTGGAGCGTGAGCGATAAGCAGATACTCAGAGTGCTAATAGCTTCCAGAAAATTGGGGATCACAACAATGATTCACGCTGAGAATGACGATGTCATAGATTACTTGATTGAGAAGTTTGAGAAGATCGGGTTGACAGAGCCGTTTTATCACAGTGCTTCCAGACCTTCTTTATGTGAAGACGAAGCTTCTTATCGGGCAATCAGTCTTGCCAAATTGGCAGATCAGGGACTCTTAATTGTTCACATGTCCACCAAGGAGTCTATGGAACATGTTAGGGTCGCACAGACAAAGAATTACCCCATCTACTCAGAAACATGCCCCCAGTACATGTTTCTAACGAGCGACTATCTAAAGCCCTACGAAGGTGCGGGTGGAAAGGTTATAGATGAAACTGGTATTCGTGTTGATACAAACGACACTTTTCAGGGTGCCAAGTACATCTGCTCACCACCAGTTAGAGACACCAAAGACCAGCTTGAAGGTGTGTGGAATGCTGTTGAGAATGGAACCGTCACTATCTACTCTAGTGACCACTCTCCTTGCCAGTATGATGACAGCACACACGGAAAGAAGAAAGGTCTCTCCGAAGACGGACATATGGACTTTGCAATTGTTCCCAATGGTATGCCTGGTGTTGAGACACGAATGCCACTTCTTTACTGCTATGGTGTTGAAACAGGCCGTATCAGTGCACAGAGGTTTGTCGAGATCGCATGTTCGAACCCAGCACGGCTCTACGGAATGAAGGATAAAGGATCCATTGATGTCGGTAAGGATGCAGATCTCGTTGTCTGGTATCCAAAGGATGAAATGAAACCGTTCAACTTGACCAACAGTGATCTCCACCACGACATTGACTACACTCCTTTCGAGGGCATGAGGTTTACCAATTGGCCCAGATACACAATTCTGAGAGGCCACCTACTTTGGGATAGAGATGGTGGTGGCTTCAAACACCCAGAAACTCCTATCGGTCATTATATAAAGAGAGGAAGAAGTATGATGAAAAGCACGATGCATACAGAACCTCCTAAATATGTGAACTAGGCTCAATTGCTACTTCATATGCCCTCATTTACGTACTTTCAATACTTTCAATATTATATCTGTATACCTTGGATAAAATGCTATGTATGCCTTGTTACCATTTCTCATACTCCGATTGGGTGTAGCTAATTTTTTTGTCTCTCTCCACTTTTCTTATCTCGTTTACTGGCGAGACAAGTTTGCCGAAGTTACTTTTTTAGGAAGCTGCAACAATAGGCCACGAGATTTGTCTTTCGTTTTTCGCCGCAATCTAGATAAGCATCGAGCACTCTGAGGTTCAATTCAAATGTGGTCTGACAGAAAAAAAAAATAAAAAAAAAAAAAATAGAATATGACTTGTGTTCGGATATCAATCAGCATACACAATTGACTCAGCCAAATGACCGATCGGCATACTGCACAAAGTGAGCAAGGAAATGTGACATGGTGTTTGTCATTTCCGTTTATTGAATTAATGTTACTCAAAGTAATGGCACTATACACTACGCTCCTTGACATTACACCTTCGATCAATGAGTGAACAAACACTGGGGAAAGCTGGAAAAGGCAGGCCTTACAGATCAAAGAAAAGTCGGCCGTGCGATCTATGCCGTCGCCGGAAGACGTGTTGCGTAATCCATGGAAATCCGCCTTGCATACTATGCAAAAAGCGTGGAGTAAAGTGCACTTTTTCCCAGAAACCACCTGAGAGACCAGGTAAACTTTCCAGATCAAAAATCAGATTCTATGTCCCCAAGCAGGATGGGATGCTTCGTGAAGAGAAAGAGGCTGAGGGGGGAAGTGACAAGCTGCAAATACAAGAAACGACCACTGGTGAAATCCACTTGGCAAGCCTGGATCCTCCTAATGTAACCAGCGAAAGACCGTCATCTTCTCTAGCAGCGCGAGAGGATCTGCACGAACCCACGAGCGAGACTTTTGGGCTCGATCTCCCGTTCACAATCGACATGTGGAACCTCATGTTCCGTGATATCGCCGGCGAGTCGATTGATTCCGAAATTACACGCCAGTCTTGGAAAGAGAACAGCCAAGAAGGAAGTACGAAGACCCAGGATCAAGGCGAAGATCTGTCAGGATTTCATTTGGAGGCTCATGTTGCAAATGTTGCAAACCGGTTTGAGGTTTGCTCTGTCGCACAAATGGAAAACTACATCTCCGGGTCTGTTGATGCCGATGAAGCCATCAAGGTGCAATACCTGGCCGAAAACTCCTACCTGGACCCGTTTCTCTACAGAGCCATTGCACATGATTCGGTAACAATCGTAGAGCACGGGAGAAGCCCGAATGCAATTCCGACCTCTCGGATGGCAGGCCAGTTAAATAAAGGTGGCATGCTGATACGTCGACTTTCAAACAGTCGAAAAGACACACCCTCTCTACTTTTCGTAAGATCCGACCCTGGGCTTTCGCACAATGATATCAAGACCAAAGAGCAGATCAGACATCTAATCAACAACTATGGTCCACGGCTCCTCCTCATATATTTCAGGTTCATAAATCCTTCTCTCCCTCTTTTTTCAAGGAGCCTTTTCTACTTCGGCACGAACCAGAACATGTTGGAGTTCCATAACAGTCTTCTAGCCACGCTGCTTACGCTTGCCATGGACTGGTGGTCAGTTGACTCAATTCTCAAGCAGCATACCATGCCATCTGATCAGCTACTATTCAAGATAGCACGCCAGGCCGTTATGGAGGATCAAGATATGCCCAATTATTCGTCTCTCCAGGCGTGCATTCTCCTCTCTCATAAAAGACCTGCTGATCTATCGAAACCTGACACACCTTTTACGTGGATGATTCTCAGTATAGCGGCTTCTTTGGCAGTAACGCTGGGATACAACCGTGATTGTGCCGAATGGAACATTCCCGACTGGGATAAAAAGCTTCGAAAACGGATATGGTGGACTTATGTTGTTCAGGAGACGTGGTTTGCGGCCTGCTATGGCCGGCCTTTGCACATCAGGACCAGCAGTTGGAATGTTCCAGAGCTCACAGCCAGCGATTTTGAAAGCTATAGTACTGGAGAGCGTGAGTCCACAGATTTCAAGTACTCAGTCAAATCATTCTGCTACCTCGCGAAGATATCACTCTTAGTGGCAGATTTGTGCGATAGTTTTCTTTACAAAGAGGAAGCTGTTCCTCGATCGTTTGACACACTCTTCACCATTGGAAAACTGTATCTTCACCGAATATCATTATTAGATGCATCGTGCCCCACGGATCTATATATCAGCACGAAAACAGGAAGCCAACTTCCTCGTACAAATGGATCTGTCCAGATTTCTGTTGAGGTTGCCAGGATTCTGGTTTTACGATATCTGATTCACAGAGTGCTTAGTTCGGATAGCAGTGTGTATGAAATGTACAGTGGCACACTTCTTCAATGGTCTATGGACTGTCTTAAAAGAATATACTCTCTGGTAAGTGCACTAAGGGTGGATCAAGTCCGATATTTCTGGTATTCCTGGTCTCGTCTTCAATTTGCAGTTATTGCCAACTTCTTTTTACTTGTACATAGCCTTGCTACAAACGATGAAGACCGTGATAAGATTAGAGATCTTATGGATAGCTTTAGATGGTGGCTAGGATGTAATAAATCCTCGTTTGCCGATTTATCTTTGGCGCTAAATTTTCTAGACCGGGCTTACCTAATTGGTGTGTCCAAGTTTACAAGGAAAGAATACTAATTACAGCATTGTTATCTTTTAATTTTATGCGTACAAGCACTTAGACGAAGATCGTCGGCCAAAAAAAAAAAATGGTGTAATAATATGATACGATATGTAAAGAAATCGATTACGTGTGCGAGATAAGAAAATTAATTTAATTTACTTTTTCATGTATTTTCTTGTTCACCGCGTTATCTGAGGAATGAACGAATTTGTGGGCCGGTTTCCTCTTTTGGAAATCACGGCATTCTGATAGTAACATTTTTTCATACGTAGATATGATAGGGAAATTGAGTTTAGATACGGTGATACAATTAATTTAGTTCAAATATTGATAAAAGCTGGTGGACAACAATTATAAATAACAGGCCTAATCGTAATTGAAGTTGGTGAAGTTAGTTGCTTCACAAATGTTAACCTAACCCTTACACTAAAGCTGCCAAAGGATTTTGAAAGAAAATACTAGTTTTAGGCTCATCATGATGGAATCAGATTCAGAAAATAACCCCAAGACTTTTGGGGTCACAGTGTCGCAGGAACAGATATCTGTATCCTCGGGCCCCAAAAAGCAATCTAAGTTCAAGCAGGTCTTGGACAAGATTCAGATTGAAGGTACCGAGAATTTGTCATTTTCGCAGTTGTTCTTGTATAACTATGATTTAAAGCCGGTTGAAGAAAAAAGAAGAACTTGGGGATTCATGAATTTTGTGTGCTTCTGGCTTGCAGATTCCTTCAACATCAACACTTGGCAGATTGCAGCCACAGGTGTTGAAGCAGGTATGAACTGCTGGATGGTTTGGCTTACGGTGTGGCTTGGCTATGGATTCGTGGCCGGGTTCGTTGTTTTAAGCTCAAGGGTTGGAACTTACTACCACACCTCCTTCCCAGTGAGTTGTCGAAGCTCGTTTGGTATTTGGGGCTCGCTGTGGCCTGTGATAAACCGTGTGGTTATGGCTTGTGTGTGGTTTGGTGTTCAGAGCTCAATTGGTGGCAATTGTGTGCAGTTAATGCTCAAGGCAATCTTTGGCAATGATTTGGATAAGCGTATTCACAATACAATCCACTCAAACGCCATTGACTCGTTTGGATTGCTCTCATTCTTCATCTTCTGGATATGCCAGCTTCCTTTCATTTACTTGCACCCACATAATGTTCGGCACTTGTTCACTGTCAAGGCCATAGTGTGTCCAATTGCCGGCTTTGCTTTCCTAATTTGGACCATGGTGAAAGCTGGAGGAGCGGGTCCAGTTGTGAGACAGCCAGCTACTATTCATGGCTCAGACTATGCTTGGGCGTTTATTGACTCCACGATGAATGCACTTTCCAACTTTGCAACCCTTATTGTGAACGAGCCAGACTTCACCAGAATGGCCAGAAAGCCAAGCTCTGCATTTTGGTCTCAGTTCATTTCTATTCCACTCTTCTTCTCTGTGACCTGCCTTATTGGAATCTTAGTGTCCTCAGCCTCTCATTTGCTTTACGGCGTGACATACTGGAACCCATTGGATGTCTTGACTCATTTTCTAGACCACGAAAAAAGTGGTGCAAGGGCCGGTGTCTTTTTCATTTCCTTAGGATTTGCACTTGCTCAGGTTGGTACCAATATTTCAGCCAACTCGATCTCTGCTGGAACGGACATGACGGCTTTGTTTCCAAAGTTCATCAACATCAGAAGAGGTGGCTTTATCTGTGCAATTGTTGGAATGGCGATATGTCCATGGAATCTCTTGCAGAGCAGTTCAATGTTTACCACCTATTTATCTGCATACGCAGTTTTCCTCTCTTCTATAGCTGGCGTTGTCTTCTCGGACTACTATCTTCTCAAGAAAGGTTATCTCAAGCTAAGAGATCTATATGTGGCTGATAATTCAAGTGCCTACTTCTACTGGCATGGAATAAATATCAGAGGTTTTGGTGCCTACATATGTGGTATCTTGCCTAACATTGTTGGATTTGTTGGTGCTACGAAAACACACACTGTGCCAATTGGCGCAACCCGCGTTTACGAGCTTTCTTTCTTTACAGGCTACATTCCCGCAGCCTTGACTTTGGTTGTTTTCAACTTAATATGGCCTTCCAAGGGAATTCCATGTAAGATATTTGAGCGGAAGTGGCTTGAGGAGTACCAGAATGTTGAAGAGTTTGGTGACTTTTTTGCTCAAAAATGTGGAGACATCGAATCAACGAACTCTGATCCACGGGACGACTTTATAGTGAGCTAAGTGTCTGTATATTTGCTTTTGTTTTGCTCTTTCAATTTTGACTTCTGGAAAGTTTATGTACGAGGTGTATCTTGATAATATACTCGATCAGCAACGAAAAAGGCTTTGTAGATATCCATTCACTATAGCACTACTTACTTGATTGTAAAAGTGTTCGAAGTGTAAGTACAGTACAATCATGTTGTAAACACAACTACGTGAAAGTGAATACAAGCTAAAAATGGTAGCTAATCCAAACTAGGCCATATTATGCAAATTTCATTATTACATACCTCTAATCTCCTCTAACCTGATCATATCTGAGTATAGTCTCTAAAAGAACTCTGAAACCAGCCTCAAGCTCTTCTGGAGAAGTATATTCACGAGGATTATGAGAAACTCCATCTTTAGATGGAACAAATATCATTGCAGTAGGAATAACAGTGTTGGTAGCACAGGAATCATGTCCTGCTCCACTCATCATCTTGTGCACGTACTCCGGGCCAACAATATCAACTGCAGAGTCTTCGATGATGCCTATCAAGTCCTTATTGAAGTATGTTGCAGGAATAGGATATGGGTTCTCAACTTTGGCTTCAACTGCAACACCATTACCCTCTTCATTCTTCACGGAGTCCTTGATCAACTGCATAATCTCCTTATACATCTTCTCGAGACCTTCGTCTGTGTGGTTTCTGATGTCGATCACATATTGAACAGTACCCGGAATGACATTCACAACGTTTGGAGTTTCGCTCATCTTTCCAACTGAAGCAACACCTCCATATTTCCTGGCAATACTGTTGATTCCAACCATTATCTTAGCAGATGCAAACAACGCATCTCTTCTGTATTCCATCGGAGTACTTCCTGTATGTTGGGCCATTCCCTTCATCGTCACATAGAGCCACCTATAGGCCTGAGCACCGAGGAGAACGCCAATTTTTTTGTGAGTGTTCTCTAGAACTGGACCCTGCTCTATGTGCATTTCAAAATGGCACTTGAGAGGGTTGGAATCATGGCTGCAACGCTCTGGGCCCTGAAATCCGATTCGCTTTAGCTCGTCAAGGACTGTGGTTTTGTTGTCGAAGACGTCTTTCAAAGCGTAGACCTCTTCCTTGGTGTTGATACCTGCCCAAACGGAAGATGCCATAATAGACATTGGGAACCTTGCACCTTCCTCATTGCACCAGTCCACCAAAGTAATCGGGTAGTTTGGGACATAATTGTTTTGCTTCAACGTGCGCAAGACTTGCAACCCGGAAAGAACGCCGAAAATTCCGTCATATCTGCCTCCAGTAGGCTGGGTATCGAGGTGAGAACCAATTCCGGTTGCAGGTGCACTGCTGTTCTTACCAGGGTAGGTAGCGAAGATGTTTCCAACCTCATCGATCTTGACAGTGCAACCCAAAGATTTCACTTCCTTGATAAACCACTCCTTCACCCCCTTATCAAAATCGGATAATGCCAATCTGGTCACACCCGTATCCTCAGGCTTAGGGCCCCATCTGTGAGCTGCACCAAACATCTTGGCTGTTTCATGGATTGTGTCCACCAGTTGGTGGGGGTTTGTCTTGAGGCTTTCACTCAAGACTACAGTACTTTGTGCCTGCTTCTTCTTCATGGCCTCTCCGGAAAGCCTCACTAAAGAGGTGGACAGTGATCGAACTGTCTGGACAAGTGGAAGCACGGTTCTAGTGGAAGACTTTATAAGAAGATACATACTGAAACAATTTCTTGGTCAAAAGGAAGGCTTTTTGTACGTTCCTAGTGGCATACACTTGCACTCAATTCACGATTCTCATTTCGGTCGCCTTTTTATATACCGGTATTGAACACGATTACAGTCAAAATAACTCTGCCCGGTGTAAATTTGACGTACGGATGAATATAGATAACGTTGCCGATGCCGAATTCTCGAAGCGGAAATAATTCAAGTATGCCGCTTTCTAGATAGCGATCGCGGCCCAAAAAGGAAACATCGGCGAACTGGAAATGATCTGCAGGGCACGAAAAAAAAAAAAAAAAAGTAGAAAGGAGAAAGGAGCATCCGTACACAGAGGTCAAAAGATCAAAAAATCAAAAAATCAAAATCACAAGAAAAGTTAAAAGATCAAAAAAAAAAAAAAAATCATATCAGAAAAAAAAGTTAAAAGATCAAAAAAAAAAAATTAGAATAATATCTACAGGAAAAAGTTTTTATGGCATGCATAAAATAAGACAGAAAAAAAGTCGGCTTTTAATTATGCTATGCTGCTGGCTTCTCGAAGATAGGGGGACCAAATTTTAAATGTGGCGGGTGACATTTTTCTTGGGCCTTGCGAGCTGTATGTAGTTCGGACTCAAAAGTTTTTTTCACTGTGTACAGAATGTGCATAATATTCTGATTCTCACATATTTCCCCAGTTTTTTACTTCTTTGTTTTAGATTATTTGTGTTAGCTGGCTTCTTTGAAGAGCCTGCAATTCGGAGCAACAGCAGTTTGTGCTAAGAACAAAGTAAAAAAGAAAAGTGGGAGAAAAGCAAGAATAAAAATAGGAGGTGGTGCTGGAAGAAGATTGCGAAAGGTAAACATGAGAGTCAGAAAAAGTCTAGTTCCTCAGAAAAGCGGTCACAAGACCCTTTAGTGCACAACAATCAAAAAAGTGAATGCCGAATAAAAAAAATTGTTTTCCGGACATACCGTCTTCCCCTTTTGCGTTTGTTCTCCAGCCTACTTTGTCCATCTTACTGCATATGCAGATACAAAGAGCCAGAGATTGAAAAAAAATAATATAAAGTAAAAAAAAAAAAAAATAAAAAAAATAAAGTCTTAACCTATGATAATAGCCAGGCAAGAAAAATTCGAAGAAAGCAAAAAAATACAAATACCGAAATGTGTATCTGTGGGTACCACCCTATTCATATTCTTATATATCTATCCCGCTTGCCATTGAGTTGTAGTTTGCACGTTTGATTTGACGCTAGAATTTACTTCTTGCAGAGCAGCAGTATTTCGCTTGGTTCAGTTTACAGTGACTAAGGATCAACTTGTCATAACGAGGCTTGACTAGGCAGGTGTTGAGACGGCTATATTGAGCATACTGGGACATCTATTCTCTATCTGTGAGCCATTTGATCTTCTCAAATCTTCTCAGAGATAAGACAGTTCATTGCTTCATTTTCTGGAGTTTCATTCGTTTCTTTACTCTGAACTGAGAGCTGTGCCTAACTTTGCTTAGCAAGATCAGGAACATCACACAAGCCGTATTACAAAACTAGGCTGAGTTTTCAGGCTTTATTTTTTCTTTCTTTTACACACACCATGGACAAATACGACACAAAATTGCACCCGGCAAAGAAGATGCACGGGGCGAACCGAGCGGTGGGAAGAGCCCTCAAGGGCCCGAAGGCGTTGTGGGCCTGTATACGGGGATTTGTGCACAAGATAGACCTCTGTGAACCGTTTGGGTTTTCTGTGTCAAAGAGAACAGAGTGGGTAGGGATCTTCGCTCTCCTGTACGCCATCTTCCTGTGCGGACAGAACGTGGACACCATGTCCCTCATGAACAGTTTCACGAGCCAGGAGCACTGGGCTATGCAGACCCAAAAGATGCAGAACTCTATTTATATCGACCTCTCGCAGGTATTCCCGCTCTCGCGGCAGCTTGCGGACAACACGAAGTACGACCAGCGGTTGCCGATTGGTGCGTTGTATCAGAGGGTGATCCGCAAGTTGGAGAAGAACAGTGGCAGCCTGGAGGACTTCTCGGTGGACTTCCACTGGGCTGATTGGATCAACTTGGGCAACGCGGGCTTGATCTTCAACGCGTACGACAGGATGAGGAAGCACAGCATGGAGACGTTCCAGAAGCTGTGGGAGTGTATCAGGAGCGACGACTTCACGCGGCGGCAGCAGAACCCGCTTCTGGCCCAGTTGAAGCACTCGGACGCCTGGATATACGGGTTCCAGGACCCGCCCGAGAGAATCGACATCATCACGGCCAACGGCTTCTACGAGGTGCCGATTTCCGGCAAGCGGCGTGTTGGTGAGTAGGGCTTGTGGGACTGGTACTACGGGTTGAAGAACTCGCGGTGGACGGCGGACAGCTTTGCGTCGATCAACTTGAAGCAGCTTGCGAAGAAGATCGACAGCGTGAGCAGCAAGTACACGGAGCCGATCGCGTGGGAGAACACTGTCCCTGAGGAGGTGTCCGTGCCGGACGAGGACATGCGGTGGGACTTGGATGCGGAGGTGAAGAAGTTGCAGGCGAAGGAGGACAAGACGCCGCAGGAGACGTTGCACATGCAGAGGCTAAAGCAGTGCCAGGAGGCCGGGGGCGAGGCGATGTTCTTCTTCCCGATCAACTACCTGGAGAACGACGTGTCGCGGTCTGGCGACCACACGAACTTTCCGTTCTTCCAGTCGGTGGTGGACATGAGCCGGCGGAGATCGGAGATCCATCACATGATGCGGTCGTACGCGAAGTTCATGAGGCAGGCGGGCTACCAGTACTGGGTGTTCTCGGGAAATGCGATCTCGTGGTACTTCAACGGCAACAACATGCCGTGGGACGACGATATCGACGTGCGGATGAGTGCCAAGGAGATGGACCGGATGACCATCACGCACAACGCAACCATGGTCATCGAGGACCCCGAGGAAGGTGACGGCTTGTACTACTTCTACGTGTCGCCGTGGTTCGGCAAGGAGACGCGTCTCGGCAACCACATTGACGCGCGGTTCATCGATGTGCGGCGGGGCTTGTACATCGACATCACGTGTCTTTACGAGGCCACGATGAAGTCCAAGGAGGACATTTTGAGGCAGGAGCACTTGTTCGACTTCTGGGGAGTCGAGCCCGACAAGCGCGAGGAGTATCTGCAGCAGCACGCCGTGTTGGTCGACAAGAACAACAACTGGTTCTGGGAGGAGCACTTCCGCAACCAGTTCCGTACGTTGTTCGAGGGAACCATGGTCCACATGCCTTACCATTACGGTGAGGTGTTGAAGTACAGCTACGGCGAGGACGTGCTTCGCAACCCGGACTTCAACGGCTTCCGCTTCTTCCCCGAGGTTGGCCTCTGGTTCTCCAGCCAGCGGTGCAATTTCGACGAGTACCAGAAGCTTTTAGACCGCGGCCGGGCTTTTGACGAGAACGGCTTGCTCACACTGGAGGGGGCCTGTGGCGATGCCGATCTGCTGGATCAGTGGAGGCGTATCCATCCCTCGATTGCAATCCACCGGGCGGAGTTGGTGCTCCTCAAGCAGGGAGACAGGAACCACTTCAAGTACTCGTCCCACGATATGGCGCTTTACTGGCACGACGAGTTCTCTGATATGCTCGACTTCTACGAGACCAACGGAAACGGCAATATCTGAGCTCTTTTCTATAGCGTGCTTTGTGCTTTTAATATGATACGTTTGGATATTTGCTGTAGGGTTGTACGACGTGTCTTTTGATGTAGTGTGAGCTATAGTGATACATGTGATGTACTATACTTTATGTGGTCTATTGTGTTCTGTTTGGTTATACTCTAATCTATTTATTCATATTCTATTCCAATTATTCATGTTCTCGTATATCAGTGACATATAGTAGCTTGCAAAATAAACGGGAATGAAAACGGGAAAGTATTGTGATCTGTCTTGCTATCCTGCAAATAAAACCGAATAATGTTTCTGCTTGGCTTCATGGCTTTGACGCCGGTTATTTATAATTACTAGCCAGCAACGCTTCCTGTTAAAGTACTGAAGAAAGAGAAGAGATAAAGTGGGAAAGATGTAAAGGAGAAGAAAGAGAAGATGTACATGTTTATCTAATTTTCCTGGTACAAAGCAATGTGTGTCCTTTTAGATGCTACTACCGACTTCTATTGCATTCACTCTAACTCTACTTTATTGCATTCAAACACACTCTACTTTATTGTCTATGGTGTATTGTTGTATGAGGTTCTGTTTAGTTATTAACAGGTATATTGTAGTAGGTCACTCAGAAGTTGGTGTTATATTTCCTAGCGCAGTTACGTGAATTGAACATTAGTAGTAGGAAATCACTACTCTTGCAAATTATGTGAATTGAACACTGGTGCCATCAGCATTATTGTTGAGTATCTCCTATACTAATAGCATCAATGGTTCCAATTACTGACCCACTGACCGCTTCTACTTGCTCCTTATCTGTACCTGCTGAGCCGGTGATACTACCTTATACAGACCAATTAAAACTAAGAGTTGAGCTTAAGGTACCTACCTGGTCAGTTCACACCTTCATGGATAATAGCACTTCTAAGTTTTACACTGTGCCATGCCATATTGCACTGTCAAGTGAATAAAAGCAGAAACTCTGTCAATGGCTTCCCCTAACAGACCACCTCCATATTAGTCGGTTCTCAAGCCACCCCAATCTTACTAAAAAGCTCACCTCATTTACCATTAGAGAGCAATAAACTACTAGGAACTTTGTCAATGGCTTCCCTTAACAGACCACCTCCATATTAGCGGGTTCTCAAGCCTTTCCAATCTTACTAAAAAGCTCACCCCATTTACCATTAGAGAGCAATAAACTACGAAATGCGAATACTTTAGCTTTGATATTGACCTCCTCTATAACTTATTACTATAATTTGTGCTCAGACACTGAAGCAGACAGCCAGCACAGAGAAAACGGCAACGAAGCTGACAGCGACAAACGTGGACAGCAAGAAGACAAAGAATGCGGAGTCGTACTCGTCGAACCACTGGTACAACTGCTGGGAAGCCTGCTGGATGAAGAGCAAGCCTCCCTTGGTGTGGAAAACGCCAAAGCCTTTGAAGAAGCGGGACCAGAACACCAGATCGCACACTAGGACTGAGACGATAGCGTAGGCAAGGAGTCTGCGTACAGGGATCCGGCTCAGAAGGGTCCTTGTGGAGAAGTAGTACGATATGGCGAAGCAGAACATGGCAAAGATGCTGTGGAGTGCAAATCTCTGCACGCTGTACTGGGTAGAGTACGCAACCCCGAAGAAAAGCTCGCTTGCCGGGTACCAGAGCGGAGCCATGCACAAGGTGTGCTGGCACAGCACGGCAAGGAACGCACGCAAGCCCGATAGTGGGACTCCGGCGCTTGGCCTCAAGAATTGCTCGCTTTCAGCTGGGCCTGCAGAACCGGAGCCACTCGAACTGCTGGAGCTGCTTCCACTTCGAGAGCCAGCCACGGTGTACTCCACCCCCCTCTCCTTTTCGTCACCTTTCTCGGTCTCGGAGAGAAGACGCACGTCCATCTCGATCGGAGAGTGGCCGTGGCTCCTCTGGTAGACAACCTTGCCCAACAGCGCACCGGGCGACACGACAAGCATGCAGATACCGGCGAGGAAGAAGAGAAGCTGCGAGAAACGCACGTCGCGGGTGATCAACTCGAGAACGAAGAACCCGAGGCTCACGAAGAGGCCGAAACCCGCGGACAAAGCCACCATCTGGCCACCGGCACTGAATGGCGTGCGGACGGCGAGCTTGCGGCTGAACGTGGACCTCAGACGGAGGCACACGAGGCCCATGAGAGGAGCGGCAAGAGCTGCAGACACGATTGGGAACGCGATGGAGTTGCTGCTGAGTGCCGCGACGGAGAAGAGCCAGAACAACGAGGTGCAGGCGGCAAAGAAGCACACGGAGGCCACGGTGGGGAACCAGGCGAGGCACGTGGAGCCAAGGGCGCCGAGAAGTGCGAGGCCCGAGGAGTGCCGGGGCTGCATTGGCGAAAAGCGGGCCACCAGCACGTAGACAAGCAAGGGCGCGAAAAGAAGCACTGCGGCACAGGTGGCGAGGTAGCGGCGGTAGTAGTAGGAAAGCTGGGGCATCTCCAAGGCCATCTTTGGAGAGAACTGGCGGACGTTGGCCTCCTCGTCGGTGTGGAAACGCACAGAGTACATCCACTGGACATCGGTGGGGTGGTTCTCGGACAAGAATACAAAGTCACGGATGTCGAAACCCTCGTCCCGCTGGTGGGCCTCCGTCATGCTCAACGGGTGCACCGTGGCCATGACGATGTTGAACCGGTTGTCGGGCCGCCTCCTGTAGAAGATGTCGAACCTGTACGCGTTGAACAGCACTGCACGGTTGTACCGGTCCACAAACCCGAGCGGCACGTTGTCCGAGAAGAGGAACCGCGTGTCGCGGTACTTCGCGATGTCGTCCGTCGAGATTGTGAAGTGCACGGGCTGTGAGTCGAGGTAAAACGTGAACCCGTAACCTTTCCGAATGAGCGTGTCGATGAAACGGGCATCGCCCGGCGAGTAGGTCACGGGATCGAACGCCTTGATGGGGATCTCCTCGTTGAACTTGATCTGGAACATGGACCGCTTCAGAATTGGCGACTGCATCATGAAATGCGACAGGATGCTGTTCTTGTCGACGAACTCGTTCTTGTCGTCGACATCGGCCACCTGGTCGCCAAACTTCAGCCGGGGGTCGTAGTGGTCGAACCAGCGGAACGACAGCTCGTTGTCCAGCGCTCCGCCGATAGCCTTGAACGCACTTCCTAGGAGCAAAACGTCGTCTCCTTGCTCAAAACTCGTCTGGCCTTTGAACGTATCGATGGCAATCTGTACGGGCAGGCCTTGATGCGGGTCGCTGCTGCTGGTCAGCCGGAGAACAACCACAACCAGCAAGTACAGCAACGGGAACGCGATCAACAACTGCTTGCCTCTCCGATGATAGCTTCTGCTGAAGACCGACATGTGTGAAATGAGCGAGCTGAAAATGTGGCAAATTTTGTCTATCGCAATTACTTCAGTATCACCTGTATCTTGCATGAATTCGCTTCAATGCTAATGCCGCTGATGTTCGGAGATGATGACTGCTTAAATATCTTCCTCTTTTGTCCTAACAAGGCTCGAATTCCATATAAACTCGACCCAGCTCAATTTGAAACCCTGAAGGTGGAAATTTTTGTTGTAGTGTCTGTCGTGGGAACTCGCTAATATGAATCAAACGGAGAGATTCAAGGGGTTGATTGTTTGGACTTCAAACGGCTACAAAATGTGTTTGATCTAGAAAAAAGTATCACCAAAGCATGTAAAATGTGAGTCTGCAGAAAAAAGTATAAATATTTGGAAACAGGCTGATGAAAAGCGAAAGTTGGCTTTGCAGGGACAAAAAAAGTAGGAGGAAAATGGTGAATGAAATGAAATGAACAACAAGAACAACAGAAAAAAAATTAAATAAAAGAGATTGAATATAAAAAAATATATATATAAAAAAATGAAAAAATAGGAATGAACAACAGAAAAAAAATTAAATAAAGGAGATTGAATAAAAAAAAATGTATATATAAAAAAATGAAAAAATAGGAACACGAAAATGACAGGAAGGACGAAAAGAAAAAAGAACAAATATCAGAATGGCCGAAAAAGATGAAAAAGATAAAAAAAACAAGCGAAAGACAAGTAAAAGATAAAAAAGACAAGTAAAAGATAAAACAGACAAATCAAGGACAGAAAAGACAAGTAAAAGATAGAAAAGACAAACAAGACAAGTAGAAGATAAAGAAAAGACAAACAAGACACAAACAAAAGACAGAAGTTATGGATTAATAGCAACAGTACATTGCTGTCGACTGACTGACTGATTGCCTGTGAATTACTCGAATCGATCGAATTGAGCTGAATTACTCGAATCGAATCAAATTGAGTTGAATTGAGTCGAATTAATCAAATTGAATTGAATTATTGGAATTGAATTGAATCAAATTGAGTTGAATTGAATTACTCAAATCAAATCAAATTGAATTACTCAAATCAAATCAAATTGAATTACTCAAATCAAATGTCAAAAGCATCCACGACAAAATAATAGAGAAAATGTGAAATTACAAAAACATCAGTTACTGTGATTGTACTAATAATAAAGGAAAGCAACGCAAACTGCAGAAACCACTTGAGAAAAGATCAAGGTGAGAAAACAGTGGTAGGCAGCATGAAGATAGCTCATTGTACCTGAGAAAAAAAAAACAATAGCCTGGGCCAAAGAGAACAACCAGAAGAAGCTGCGTGGAGAATGATCCACAAATAATAGCAGCTCTCTGAGATTGTTTGTTTGTGTGCTAAATGCTTTGGATAAAGGGCCAGTTTGAAAGAGATGCAAACTCAAGGCATCTGTAGCTTGTGGCTAGTGGGTGCGAAAAAGCGGGATGTGCAGTAGGTGGGCGAATGTTGCGGTGCGGGATGCCACAGAAGGTAGGGTCCGAATTCCGATCGAAGGAAAAAAAGGGTTCTGCAGAAGAATTATGCCTAGAAGGAATTCGCGTGCGATGGACAAAAGTGTAGCATCCCAGGTGTGTGCAGTGTTACAGATGTAATGTGTACATATCAAGTACGAATAATTCTACAGCCATGCAAAGAAACAAAAGAAACGACCAGAAACGGCCAGAAC
>MDSB01000003.1:1355783-1426660 GCA_001754015.1 Brettanomyces anomalus
TAAAATACACACACATCAAAGTACAAAGTACAGCAGGAACAAATCCGGCATATTCAACCATTCAGAGATCGAGAAACACGCTTGAAAGATGGGAACGTACAGAAAAAAACGCAGCAAATTGCATGTTGGCAAATACCATACTGCTGCCGAACATAGGCACATGCAGGCAAGACAAAGAGCAGCACAACAAAGGGAGGCAATTGCAGCACACGGCCTGGCATCGGGTCAATACTTTCAGCGGTACTTTGAGAACAAGCAGACGAAGCAATTTGGACACCCGCTATTCAATTTATCGATCCCAACTCCAAGTGTAGTTGAGGCGCAATTTCTCAACGATGAGGTTGATATGTATTTATACCGGGTGAACGCGTTACAGAAGTTCAAGTCCAGCAGTGATATGCTTGAGAACTTGACCGTGAAGGCGATCCCATCATTCCGGATAGTGCCTCCACGCTCTTTCCCACGAAGTATGGTGGAAGACAAGGTATTTGACTCCTCGAAGGTCCCACAAAAGGAGGCCAATGAGTACATTGAGAAGCGAGTGGCGCTCAAATCTGTGGGGGACTTCTTCTTTGGCGATCTGCAGGCCATGAAGGCCCTTGACAGCTCGCTTAAGAACGAGGTCAACACACTACAGGAGGAAAATCAGTCCGATAAGGACGAAAAGATCTCTGGAAGATACATCCTGGAGACCGAGGTCCAGGACCAGTTGCACAAGCTGTACGCAAAGTACACGCCGAGCAAGATTGCAGAGTACAAGAAGCTGTACGCGGAGATATTGAACGACTTCCGTACGAAAACGGGCCGGGGGCTCGAAAGCGGTGCAAGGATGCGTACACATTCAGTGGACAGTTTCAAGGAGGCCAGTCGAGGAGGAGTCACGTTCGCCGAGTACAAGGCTGTGAAGGCGAGGATAGCGAGAGAGGCGGAAATGAAGAGACGCCAGGCGGATGAGGAGAGGAGGAAGAAGGAAGAGGAGGAAGAGCAGAGAAAGAAGAGAGAAGAGGAGGAAAGGCAGATAAAGGAGCGAGAAGCAAAAGAGAGGGCGAGATTGGAGGCTGAGGAGGCAGCCCAGAAGCGTGCGAAAGAGGAGGCTGCGATGCACAAGTCGCACCCTGCACAGGCGGTGCATTCTGCACAGGCAGTACAAGCTGCACAGGAAGGGCCCCAGGCTCAGATGCAGCAGGCAAATGCATCGAATACGCAGAACGACGAGCAGCCTGATGCACTAAACGATCTTTTTGACACCGGAAGTGGTTCTGGGTTCGATTTTGGCAACCTCTACACAAGCGGCGAGGAGGATCTTGACCTAGATAATGGAAGTGGGAGCAACGATTTTGGAGAATTGAGCAGTCACATGTTTTTGGGGAACTTGGAATGATTTGGTGGTGTGTAAGATAGATGCGGTGCTTTGTATAATAATATTGAGTGATTCAAGTTGGGAGATATGATGAGGGTATCATTATCACTTACTGTAATGTGAGTATTTGAGTTTGTTGAGCTTTTGAGAACTCTCTAAAGCCCTAGGTATTTTTTTGCATTGACTACCTACTTCCTCATACATTCCATCTTATAAAAGGCCATCTAATTGGAAGAATATCCACTTGGCAGTCTCATTAAGCCTCGAGAAGTGAGCTTCCTTGTGCTTCAGACTTATGGTCTGTTTTTATCCATCTGATGTCTGGAACATCTGAAATACTTTGCTGAAAAACATTGCTCTCACTTTGGACCCATATCTGCACTTTCGCTTCTCACTTACAGCAGGTCAACTCTTTTGATTGAGCATTAAAACTTTGCAATCTAACCCTAGCTTGGTTCCATTTCTGCCTAAGATGCATATATCCAGCTCAACTGATATTAATCGCATCTTCACGGTTCTTTCGAGATGCCATTTTCATTTGTTATCTAGTCGCATTAGACAAGTAAAGCCTTGCATTATTTGGAGATATCTGCTTAGAAGTAATGAGGGATACTACACAAAAGTGCAGCTCTGTCTTACCAAGATACGTCCCAAGCATTGCTTGGTTGTATTGCAACAGAGCAGGAGTTATTTGGTATACTTTCATAGGGCGCATTTAGTTACCTCCATAGTATACATCCATGAGAAGCATTTAATATACTTTCAGGTGTAACCTTTGGTTTACCGTTACCTCCATAGTATACTTCCATGAGAAGCATTTATAATACTTTCAGGTGTAACCTTTGGTTTACTCGTACGACAGACATTTAGTTCACTTCTTGCAATTAACTTAGCTGTTCATTTTGGAATGAAATAAAAGTATGATTTCTCGGGGAGCTTGAGATGTTGTCAAGTTACTGGAATATAGAGGTTACTTATAGCAAAGAGCAGATAATCAACGTCAATACCGAATACTGGTGAATTACAGTTCTAGATTGCTTGAAACGAGCCTGTCCATCAGATCCAAATCAGATGTATCTAGAACTAAGTTTAAGCAAAGAAGGTTGTTGGACCATCACTAATTTCCGGCATGAGAAGTTTATTTTCTAAAATTTAGCCGCTTTCCAGTAGACAGAGTATTTACAAAAACATCGAACCATTTCTATCTCTCTGTGTATTGTGTTGTATAGTGAATGCCAGTTGCTTCTGGAATATACTGTAGCAACTGTACCACATCTAAGCGTCTTTACCTCAACTGGTCAGAGTTGCCAATTGCTCAGTGAAGTGTGTAACATTATAATATGAAGGAACTCAACTTTTCAAGGTCTAATTGTCATTCGTATATTACATTTCTGTCATTCGTAAATCAAGTTTTTGTCATTCGTATTATTACACTTTTTCCATTCCAACCACTCAGTCAGATTATTATAGTATTACATTATGTATTGGCAGCTTGTATGATTACACTAATTAAATAAGTCGTCTGACTGTCCAGAAAGACCCATCTTTAAGCGCCAAAAGTGTCGTACCACCTCTTGATAATCTTGGGAGCAGCAAATCCAACAGTGACAAACACCACAACAACATTCATAACGATCAACACCAATCCATTGAGCATGTACCGCGGTGCAAAGATCTTCCAGACCATCAAGTGCCGTCTGAAGTGATTGGTCATGAGCATACTGGACCATGTGAGAGTCGTCTGACAAACGACTAGGCTGGTTGCAACCTCAACAATCCTCGACACTATAGTAACAGGCTTGCTGGTAGGCGGTCTTTTCCATAAAATGAGCAAGGCAACAGCTACCGAGACCAATATGAAGGGCCCAAACGTGTCTAAAACGACGGCCAAGTGTGTGAAGGGGAAGGTGATGGTCTCCGTTATAAGGAAGGCGGAGTCCCAGTGGATGGACTGGAGTGTGGCCTGGTGGCCGGTGGTAAAAAAGTGGAGATACGCCAGCATTGTGAGCACAACCACCGTAACAAGATTGGTTCGAATGTTGAGCACATCGACAAGCTCAAGTAGAGTGAGCAGCTGGTACGTGAAGACAGCCAATGAGATGGCTCCAAAGGGCTTGTTGGCCGCCATAACAGCACATAATACGTTCACCACCAAGAGGAAGTACGAGGATCCGTACGCGTTGCCGTAGCCCATAATCTTCGCTCTTTTCGGCCGGTCCTGGATGTCTAATTTCACGCAGAGCGGACCGTTTGCCCAGCCAAAGTTGGCAGCCACCAAGGAAACGCCCAAAACAATTCGGGCAAGCGTCATTCTGCTGGTCTTGAGCACCCCGGGAGTCAAGTTGAGCGAGCTGGCGAGTTTCTCGTCATGCTCCAAGAACTCCAACGTCCACGTGAATGCGTTTAAGAAGAGCATCGACCTGAAACCCTGCGAGATCCACACCGGTGCCGCGCCATTGTAGCTGTTCGAGACGCGGAAAAACGTCCGGATCAGATACGGGAGCACGATGGCAACCACGTAAAGCCCGGCCACCGCATAAGGGCTGGTGGTGAAGGTCGTGGTGCACTTACCGCCCTGCTCCTCACGGCACAACCTTATTTGGGACACTAGCCGTGTTAGAACGACGAAGGCAAGCGAGTGAAACGCACCCAAGAGCCGGACTTTGCGGTTGACGAGCTGGAACGACTTGAAAAACGCACATATGCCGAAGGTGACAAGCCAGAAACAGACGATCCGGTCCTCCCAGACGATGAACGAATTGCTGGTGAAGATTAGCGAGTGCATGAAGAGGATGAGAAGCGCAAAATAGGTCCAGCCGTTCTGGATGAGATTCTCTCTGAGCTGGCTAACAAGCCAGGGAATCGAGTACCGGTCCATAATTGGTGCAAACACGCCGTTGGCAATGCCCAACGCGACTCCAAGCAAGAGGGCCCAGGGAAGCGGCAGGCTGGCCGGCTTGAAAACGAAGATGAACGATGCCAGGAGAACCGTGTACACCAGAATGAGCACCAGCGACGAGAACAAGAACTGCGGGTTCAACTGTGCGATAACGATCGACGGAATCATCTTCGAATAGATTATTAGGAGGAACCACGCAGCCGCGAGAAGCAGCAACCCGATCGCAATGTTTGCATCGTCGAACGTGGCCCACTTGTCCTTGCATCTTTGAAGCGACTGCTGCTGGTATTTGGACGCGCGAGCGACGAATTCCGACGCGTTTTCGCTCGTCCAGGAGCCCATATCCCTGTAAAGCGTGTTCACGTGGCTGTCAGAGGCCAACTCGTTCAACGTATTCCTGTAGTTATTGATCTGGGAGCTCGTGATGTTCATCGCGCGGGCCAGATTGTCAAAATCATCACTGCCAGGCCCCAAAAACGCCTCTGGGATCGGCGAGCCGAGCGAGTTGTACGGCACAGGCACCCCCAACAGAAGCGAGATCGTAGGGAGAAAGTCGATCTGGTTCACGGACCGGTAGCTCTGGCCGTTGGCCGACTTATTGTACAACCTCTGGTCCAACCGGCCGAAATACGGCCGTTTCGAGTACATGAAGAGTGCCGACTCGAGCTCGTCTGTCGTCTCGCCCCCGTGATTCCCCGTTGCATCCATCCCGTGGTCTCCGAACACGAAAAGAACGGTTTCATCGTCCATCTTCCGCATCACTTTCCGGATAACTTTGTCCAGCTGTTGAAGTTTCCCCTTCATGGCGTAGTGCTCGGGCCCGTAGCGATGTCCGCAGTGGTCTACGCCCAAGAAGTGGCCAATCAGAACGTCCCATTGCGTCGAGTTGTGCTCCATCATCGGGAAGATGTGGTCTGTCACGCCTTGGTCCACAGTGTAAAGATCCCACACATTCAACGAAGGGTACGGAAACGTCAAGTTGCGATATAGAAACGGCCCGAAGAGCGCGTCCCACGTGTCGTCACCCACAAACGCCACGTGCCGCCCGTGGTCGTGCAATTGCTTAATGAGGTTATCCTCCTCAATCGTGTCCCCGTTGAAATTCGAGCCCGCATCAATAAATGTGGGAAGAGAGCCCGTTGTGATCCCCTTGAGCCTCTGTAAAGTCGTCGTGGGTGGGTCGGCCAGAAACTTGAGAAGCACCGCATTCTCCGGGTGCTCCTGTGTTGTCTCGTACAAGACCCGGAGCTGGTTGTGGTAGTTTAAGCCATCATCTTCCGTTGGGATGGTAAAATCGAATCTGAGAGCATCGATCACCAATACTATGGCCTTCTTGAACTGCTTCTTAGACCTGAAGCAGGTATCGGACCCTTGCTGATCTCTGCAGGTCGCACTGTTCGGGAGCACCTCCCTGCTCAATAGAAATCCCCTCGTAAAGAAGGCTATTCCGATAAGCTGGAGTATCGCTAGCAGGAAAAGCACCCTGAAATATATGCTGTTACTCTCCTTCAGCCTTCTCAACCGGTACAAATATCGCTCGTTTGTCATTTGCATCTGCTGCTGTTGTCTGATTTCCGTTTCTGTGAGTTCCTGTGCTGGCTTCATGTGGTATTTATCTGTGCCTAGTGTAAATAAGCCGAGGGTGGGATTAATTCAAGTTATTTAAACGCACACCGCTCACGAGCAGGACATAAGCATTGGACTGGTGCAAGTGTTCAGTGGGAGTAAATGTGCAAGAAAGAAAGGATTGGGATTAGTTTGTTCAATAGGCAACAATTCCAACTGGATAAAGTTGTTAAACAAATGTGTGTATTTTAAGTATGCATTAATTGTATTTTAAGTTGTTAAACACGTAGCTGAAAAAAAAAAAAAAAAACACCAAGTACGCAAAGATCTCGGGAACGAGAGTTGTTGATCTGTTGCTACAATTAGAAAGAGAGTGAAAAAATGGAAGAAAAAAAAAATTGCTTTATCGCGGGTATAGAGCAGTTTCGCGGCTGTTCCGGATTGCAGTGTTGATGTTCCCAGGTTCCGGCAAACTACGCTCCTAATCGAAAACATGCTGTGATCAACAACAATTACCAAGCAATGAGAATAGACACCAAGTAGACAACGAATAGTCACAGGATAGACACAGTATAGACACAGTATAGTCACAGGATAGACACAGTATAGTCACCGAATACAGAGCACTAAGCATTACTTCCAGCAATGTGTCATTTATACAGTAGCATGAAATTGTGTTTTGTTTGCAGGATAATGCGACAAATTTCAATATGATCCAGCCTTCATTCCATTTATTTCCCGAGCTACTCTATCAGTATGACATTACGAGAACCATTTTATCTATAGATATGGTAATCTGACAAAGCTCCGTAGAGAAAGTGTAATCAACACACATTCATAAAAGGTAACTAGTCCATATTCGTAAACCGTAACTAGGTCACATCCATAAAGCGTAACTAGTCCACATTCATAAAACGTAATCATTGCAAAGGACACTCCTGCACCAGTTCACCAGTGCCTCGACACCACAACATGCTCGTGCATCAGGCTCAGCATTTTCCGCACATCCTGCCGGCTCACGTTCTCCTTCAAAATAACCAGCTCTAGCGGATTCTGGCCGTTCATGAACTTGAGCAGCTTGTAGAACAGATTCACTGTCTCGAGTGGCTTCGACTCGACGCATTTCGCAATCCATCTTCTCTCCAAAGCCGTCGCAGACTCTGGATCAGTGAGAATAGTGTCTTCCTCCTCTTCCTCCTCAAACTGGATAGGTGCACCCGCTAGGCTGCTTCGGGATGTGCCAAACGTGCTGCTCATACTGTCCATTTCCCTTGAACCGCTCCCTGTGCTTTGCGATCTGTTAAGCCATGGCTTTTCACCCATATCTGGTCTTCTCGCTCCTGCACTTTTCTTCGTCGTGTTATCTGTGTTGAGCGCCTTTTCTCGAAGCCCGCTGTCTCTTCTGAACTCCCTGTACTTCGTGCTCCCAGTTAAACTTCCGCCTGACTTCGCTCCTTGACGATTTACCCGTTCGTCTTCCTCGTCTTCTGAATCTATGATGGCCTGATCGTTTGTATCTGATCTTCCCACACCCTCTGGATTTTCGTCATCCTGCTCTACTCCATGCTTGGGCAGTTTCTGGCCAACGCTCTCGCTTCTGTCCTCATCTGCACTGAATTCGTCCAAACTCAAGCCCGTGCCTTCCTCTGACAAATCACCGCGATTCAAACTCCGGTGGCTCCTTCTCTTCCCACTCGGCATGTGCTTCAACTTTCTCGCATTCTTTGGACTTGCCAAGATGTTGAAATCCTTCTTCTTCTTCATGCTCTCTCTTCTCTTTCGCTCAATTTCGACCTCCTCGTCCACTTTGATCTTGATCTGCTTCGTGATCTTCACCCAAAGGAACGTGTACAGCTGCGTGAGGTACCCCCGCTTTGCCAGCCAGGAGATCGCTCTCATGTACAAATCGCGGTGGTCTCTGCTTGGAATTATGCTGTTGATCGGATGTGGTCTGTCCGAATTCGTCGATATCAGCGATAAAATGTCTGTTAGAGGCGGCAAGTTCGGAAACGCCTGTCTGAACTTCACAGAGTCGCTATACACGTCATCCATTGGTGCAATAGGAGAGACAACGTATATGTTTCGAGGCGTTAGCGGAAGAATTGCCTTGGCTCTTCGCCAGTACACCAAGTGGCTCGCAAAGAGCTTCACATCGTTCAAAGTCAGGCCACTCAACGCAGATAGCTTCATGAGACTCTCGCTAGGCTTGATCATACGGATGAAGTTGGCGATCAGCGAGTCTTTCTTCGCCTTGATGTCCTGCACGATGCTTTCCGGGTCGTCCAATAAAAGAAGCGCAAAATACACCGTCAGCTCGTCCTTTGGTGGATGGAAGCCTGGGTTGCTCACTGGGTCCATCATCATGCCATTGAACGGTGAAATGGACGAGAGTGTTGATCCAGGAAGCAACCGGGTATGTGCAGGCGGGATGGCGCTAAACTCGGTGGTTATTGGGATCTGGAACGAGTTGAACTTACCATTTATTTCCACGTTCACGATCTCGGAGTTCTTCATCGCCATATATGTCTGCTTGATCACCCTGGCCAAAGAAGACTTCTCCACAATGTAGTTCCATTGCTTCTTGACAGACAGTCCCAACGACATCGCCTCTTCCTTGAGCCTCGTGATGTCCGACGACTCCTTCCACACATAGTTACTTTTCTGCTGCTCGTACCGCAATAGTAGTGTCAGCCGGCTAATTACATAGTAGTACATCTCGTCCGTCCTGTAGTTGTACTCGTCAACCGGTGGATTCATCACGAACACCAGGTTGAAGAGGTACATTGGGCAATCATCTTCATCTTCATCTTGATCACCCTGATTGGCATCTTTACTTCTTCTCCCATCTTCAGACACACCAGCCTCCAGGTCTTCTCTGTTGGCATCCTCGTTTTTCTCGTCAAGCCCACTTTCTTCACTATCCAGTCCTTCCGCCTGACTTCCCAAGCTACTACGGCTCCTCTTGCTTCTCGAGCGCCCAGCCTCACCTTTCTGCCCACCGTGATGATGCCTGTGATGATGGTGAGTGGGTCTCCAGTTCCCATCCTCGCCAATATGAATCGGAAGGCCTAAAAATGCCGTGTCCTCGACCGTGAGCTCAAACCGGTTGTTGCAGAGAGCCTTAGGCGGACACACAATGTCGGCCAAGAAGTCCAAGTCAAACCCAAAGAGCTTCTTCACCTTGTGGATCCGCTTTCTGCGTCTCAAATGCCGTCTTTTCCAACCGGATGACCCACCAGAGCCACTTCTTTGAATACTGCTCGTGAGAGAAGCCATGCTATTAGCCATAGCACCCACGTTGGGCGGTGCTGCCGTGTAGTTAGAAAGCACAGAGCGTGTCAATCCGGCAGATGCGGCCTCGTTGCCATTTATGTTCGACCCACTAACCACCGACGCAGACATCATTGGTGTACGGATGCGCGGGCTGGCCGGGTCTCTCCTGGCTTCTTCCACCGACGAGATACTGTAATTGCGGTTGCTTTTGGAGATCGGCCTCGTATTCAAGCCCATCTGGCTGCCCCTGGATCTCCTGCCCCTGAGTGCGTCGTCTGCCGTATCGTTCTTTGGCTCAGACCGTCTCTCGTCGTCCATTATCGACCTCTCGCTAAACGCCTCTTCATTTCCCTCATAATCTGCAGTGGCGTTCGCTTCCGTGCTACTGCTGCTGTCCTCGTCGCTTTCTTTGTCCTCTGACTTGTTCCTGCCAGATCGCTGGCCCCCTTTGCCAAATTCATCGTCCCATTCTGCCTCATCTTCCTCCTCCTCCTCCTCCTCTGTAGAGCTACTCTCAGAAGAGCTATCTGAGTATGCTTTGGCCTGGTCTATGGAGCTGTTCCTAAGCGGAACCGGCCGATACCCGAAATAGCCCGGCTTTGGCGGGTAATGAAACACAAGGTGGTTGCCATCATGTGTTGAAATGCACAACAATATGCCTAGTAGACATGGATTTGGTAGAAAGAGCGAGCTCATTTCTGATGTCTAATTCTGTCCCACTTTGCGCAGTTGTGAGTTTTCTGTGTCGTGGAAAATACTTCGGCATACACGATTGCCTGCCTTCTATAAAAAAAAATTAAAAAGACGTTAAACTGATTTTAACCATACTTCACATGTGAGTAGTCGTTTATCCGAGGATCTTCTGATAACGCTGATTGCGGAGTATGAGAAGAAGGTAAAATATTATGAAATAAAATGAAATAAAACGAGATAAAATAAAATGAAATAAAATCACATAGAATAAACAGGCCGGAAGTCCTCGTTTGCGACGATCGACGTATATCTTCTTCTGGTGAGCTGAGTCAACACAGTTCAAGCTTGCACTTCCAGCGACAATCGCACTGACTCTATAAATAGATCAACGATTTGAATTCAGCATCTGAAATAAACTACTAAGTATCACTTCTAATAAACGGCTTGCTCCCAGGGGGCCCTGGTTGTCCCGAAACGGTAATCGCTGATGAAAGTCACATGGAAGAACAGTATTACTAATGACGGAACAGAACAATGTCAAGTTACATTCGGGAATTGGAGAAATGCCCAATCAACCACAAAGAATACGTTTAGGATACATCTGGCTAATAAATAATTATTCAGACCCGTGACAACTGCCCCCACCTTTGCTTGATCCTGGTGTGCTTTTTTTACTTTTTTCTATTTTATTTTTTGTCACTCGCTCCTGTTATCTTTTTGATCAGTAATTTGCGCTTTATGAAAAGCAACAATTTACAAATGGACAATGCACAGCAAATTTATGCTATATGATTTCCAATTGTACTTTTGTTCGACGGTTAAAAAATAAACAAAATAGGCTTGTAGTTCAACGCTGATATTCATACTGGATGACATCAACAAATTTAATGTTCAGCGCTTCTTCCCTTGTTTTATTGGCATGTCCTCACAGCGCTAAATTTTTCACCCTTAATAATGCTACTCGACCCTGAGCTTGGATTAATCAAGTTTTTTCTTTGTACCATATTTTTTTTTCTCATTTTTCTTCCGGCTCTGTTTTCAAAGAAGATAACGGAGATAATTATACTACACTATCAACAATGAAAATGCACAACTTCTATAATCAAAGTCCGGATCGTATAATCAATCATGCGTCCCTTTTATTCCGGAACTTTAAACTTTGTCAAAGCCCTGCTATCCTTAACCAATTTCTGTTTGTCTTTGCTTTCTTCATTTTCCCCATTCTTGCTTCCCCGGTTCATTTATGCGTGTAATATTTTTAGCTTCGGTAAATGTATTATATATATATATATGGCTATTTACTGATGTAAGTGTGTTTTGGTACTAAGATCACGTGAGAGCTATCATTTTACCCACTCGTAGGTATTGTAGAAAGATAGACACAAATCATACTCCTGAACCCTGCTTCTAATTGGTCCATATCGTATTCAGCAGAAATGCAACCATTCGCCGGCTACAAAAGTTGTGCCAAATGCAAGACAAAAAGACAAGCTTATGTGACTGATAAGGATCCCAGCACTCTGGTGAAGTACAAGACATGTGACTTGTGCCGCAAAAAGAATAAAAGATATAAAAGGAAGCAGAAGTTGCGAAGCCGGTTGCAACAGAAGGCCTTACGAAATGACAAGTACCGCAAGTGCACTAACGAGCGTCAGTTAAGAAACTACATGTATGTGGGCGACAGCACATTTTCCGAAGCCGAACCGTACGAGCCAATAGTGGAAAACGGGCCCAGTACAATTTCCTTGGATAGTTTGGACATTCCAACAGAATCGGCTATCCTCACACTGGACGAGTTTCTCTATCGCATATCGAGGAATGATGAGAGAGACGTTCGAGACCTCCACATCTCGGCGACTGTCCCTGAGTACATTATTGAGCGAGTGCCCAGGAACAGGCAAGAGCCGGGATCGGGAGCAGTTACGAATGATATTAAGATGTATAGGGAAGAGGTGAAGGCAAAACTTAAGGTCCACTACTTGAACCGGATCTTCGAGGTCTTGAAACAGGCTGGGTACACATTCAAGACCAGGTCCACGAACTGGAAGAACTCTAAGTTCTACTCGCAGATGCTCTGTAGCTGTGACGTTGGATCCAAGAAAAGAGCGTTGTCTGTATTTTTCGGCGAAAGCCCAAAGAGTGGCAGCTGCCGGGCTGCATCTCTTTCTTTAAGCAGTAGCAACAGCAGCGAGCTATCACAGCGACGAGGTTCTTTCTCCAAGTTTTCCTCACGTTTAGATAGTAAATCGGCAGGACCGGAAACGAGATCTAAATCCGCTAGTGCTTCTGTTAGCAGCCAAGCGTTCTTCAGCACTCCTCTCTATCCATGCCACTCGCATTTTAACTACTCCTTCGACTCAACCTCGGGGTGGTTGCACATGGATTTTGCACACTTGAGCCACAGCCATCTTGAATCGGCAGTTCCTGGAGCATCCGGTTCCATCGTGAAAAGCTGGATCAAGGACATGGACTCGTCACATTATCAGGTATCCGACAGCGAGTCTGAGGAGGACACCGTGGTTGCAGAAGATGAATGCGATGAGCAAGAGAGCATATCTTCAACGGAAATTGATGACGCCGATAATTCTGGAACCACTGCTTATAGTGATGTCCCCGGCTTCTTTTCCCGCCCAGAATACGACTCTCTGTCTGAAGGAAGTAGCTATTTATGGCAGGTGATCGTGGAAACTACGGGAGATGCGATTTCGCTTTCATCGCTTAAACGAACTGGAAACAAGCCAATGACACCCTTTGCAAGTGCCCTAGACACTCTGCATAAAAGCATCTGCTCACGTACGATGAATTAAATGACAACCTATATACCTATGCATGAAAACAGGAAAAAAGCAAAAAAGTAGGAATTAAAGCAAAAGACTAGACAGTGTAAAAGGAGAAAAAGAACAGAATGCGTGAAGTAGCATGTTAGATAAGCTAGGAGGGTATGATACAGTGGCTTGCAAGGCAAATATAAGTGGGAATGGAGACCATAGGCTGCTGTGATCTATCGCATTGTCCTGCAAATAAAACACAGTTAAATTTTGCTTTAGCTCCATTTGTTGTGCAAGCTACTGTATGAAGAGGGAAAACGGAAAAGCGTAAGTGCAAGTAAGGAAGTATAAAGAAGGACAGACCAGAAACGCAGGTAGGAAACGTTAGGTAAATCTAAAGGACCGAACACCCGCTTGTCATGTGGCAGGTTGTGGCAGATATGACTGAAATTGCAAATGCTAGTTATGATATGTTATGTTCATCTTCAGGATTTTTTTTTTTTTTAGAGATGCAGTTAACGTACTTTAAGAATTTTCTCTAAATGCTTCATTTCTGTATCTTCTAGTAAATTTTGTAATGTTCATTCACTTCACCATTTCTTCTGGTTTGGATATCCTGTGTACTCGTAATTCAGATCTCGCATTATCGGCGCATCAGATCTCGGGTTACCAGGCATCCTCCTTGAGTTCGAGTTCTGGTTCAAGGTTGCAAAGCTTGGGTCCAGCTGAGGATTTCGATTTTCAATCTGGATGTGCTCCTGGGCTTCCTGATCACCCTGATAGCCATATTGCGGTGGTGCCTTATAAAGTTGGTTTGCCTGACCCTGGTACATGGCAGCCTGAGCTCCCACCAGTGAGCTTGGATCAACATCCTGGTTCAGAAATCCCATGTATCCAGCATTGGCAATATTGCTCAAGGCAGACCCCGGCATTTTATTCCCAGGGGAATCAAACTGGTGGATATTGTCTCTCCTGAATAGCAAGTTTCTGGAGCCAGCCTTGCCAAAGCCATTGCCTCTCTTCCCCTTGCCACCTCCTCTGGAGTTATTTGGCTTGATCACGCTAATTGGACGACATGCCGGATCGCTCTCAATTCTGTTGATGCCTTCAGTCGTGTTGGCATCCAAAGCTTCTGCGTGTACACATTCTGAATTGACATCCATGTTGAACTTGCCAAGAGCATCTTTCACCGTGTTTAGCATCTGCTGGAACAGATCGTTCCTGATCACGTGATTCAGTCTGTCTTTCGACAACCGTTCTGTCTTCATCGTGTTGAATGGGCACCCAAATGAAGATGGGTAAAAGTAGATATTGACAAAGCATGAGCCATCTGTTGCACTGCCCGTGTTGGCCACATCTGCAGACTCCGTTAGCTGGAGCTCTACGTTGTACATGATTCTGACGGGAACGACAACATTGTCTAGAAAGCTTAGCTGCGATACTCTGAGGGATGACGGGTTCTGCAAAAACGTCGAAACGTTCTCTGCAACGGCTTTAAAGTCGTCGAAATTAGCAGTTTTCTTCACACAGAGCCGGTAGCAATACGGGAGCAGCTTTTGAAGCTCGAGGCAAGCTGACCGGTGGTTCGCCTCAGAACCGTACACTGTGATCTCCACTGGTTGAGCGGTATAAGGAGTATCTGGTCCGGGAAACCGAATGTACGTGTTTGTGTGCTTTTCCACCTCCATGACGAAGTTCGTGGGTCTTTTCTTGCCTCTGTTAAACATGTCATTGAAGCTTTCCGAGGTCAGCAACCTCCACTGTGCCCCACTAAACCGTATATCGGAAGACACGTAGCTGCCTGTGATAACCTTTTCTACGAGTCTCGAGAGCTCTACACGGGCTGGTGTGATTTGCATTCTGTTCTTGGCCGGGCACTTGATGAGCACATTCTTCTTCCTCACAAACTCTTGGCCAAAGTTTGCAGCCTGGCCAACGTGGTTATGATCGAGCGGTCTGTCGCCCATTTCAAACGAGTTTGAAAACTTGATGAACACATTAAACTTCCTCATGATCGTTTGCACTGTCTGACCTCCAACTCCAATAATCTGCCTGTGGAAAGACTCGGGAATGTTGAACATCAACGATTTTGGAAGCTCCTGCTCTAACAGCTCTAACCCGTACACAGAGCCCTCCAATGTCTCTCCAGAAAGCTCCACAATGAAATTGTGGTCGGTAAATGGAAGAAGTTGCACCGTTACCGAGGCTGAGTTTGAGATCTTCACGAGTTTCCCGTTCTTCTTGCCTGCAATGAAGTCCCTCTCCTGGTTCGGAAGCTCAAGCTGGAACTGAACGTTGATTCTCTCCACATTCTCGTTCAAATAGCTTTCGAGTTGTGATAGATAGTTGGTGCCAATTCTGGTATTTTCAGGACTTCCAAGCATCTGAACAACGTACGAGGATCCAAATCTGATGCTTGAAACGGCAACATCTGCGTTCGAGGCCAATGTGTCGCAGAAGTTGAGAAATTTGTTGATGTTGACACCCTGGTAAGCTGCAGTTTGTAAGCATCCAAACTCGACCTGTGATGAGTACAACGAAGACAGCAAGAGAACGAACTGCCTCACTGCATTTTCCACAGATTCCATCGAGTTTCCCTGGAATGTGACAATATCGCCAGTCTCGCTACCGCTCTCGTATCCAAATGGAGGAACCGCAATGTAGCAACCAGTCGAATACATGATATTTTCAAGTGGGAAGCTGAGCAAATCATGACTGTCTGCATTACTCACGATATCTTCCATCGCCTGGTGGTTGTTGAGCATGTAATTCACGCTCACATGCTGCTGCTGTTCGGCTGTGACAGCAGCCTTTTTCATCAGCATGAGGCTCTTGCAACGGCCCATGATGAGGACTTCTCTTTTCAAAGGAACAACACTCAACTGCTTCATGAACGGAGTCTTAGATATCTTCCGCACAACTTGCAAAATCGAGTTCTTGGCTTGCAAAACAAGCGAACGCAAACCCGTGAGGTAAATCCGGGGCTTCTCATCCAAGGCCGTGTACTTTTTCCCCTCTTCGTAGTACAACTCAGGAAGCACGTTGGGAAGATACATCGTGCAATCGGCCTCCCTTATGATCCGCTTAAGATTGGCTAGAGTTGGTCCAGCAATGAGTGGAAGCAAAGAAAGAGAGTCAAGCTCGAAATAATCGGAGTACAGCTGAGGATTTAAGTCATCTAGGCCAAGTCTGACTTTGTTCTCTGCATCCGTGACCTGGTCTCGATGGCCCACGATGTGCAAATCAAATCTTAATGAGTCTTCCGCAGACTCTGTCACGTATATCGATGAGCCGGTAAACGATGCTATTTGCTTCAACAGATCGCAAAACTCAGACTTGAGCTGCCTGTTATCGTCAAAGCAGAAGCATGTGCTAGAAGATGCATCTAGTATAACAACGGCCTCCATGACAGGATTGAAACTTCGCATTATCTCGAGACGAATGTCATGAATCTGCCTTCTAACATCGCAGCTTCCAATAATGGAGACAGTGAGCTTAAAATCAGAGACCCGGAACTCGTTCAAGATGGTGATGATATCATAATTTGAGTACTCCTGGTTCATTCTGGCAACAGCGGCCCTAAGTTGGGGAAGATTGTCGAATATTGCGGAGTTCTCTGGGATCAAGCGAACGATTTGACTTCCAATCGAGGGAGTCGCCGAAACTTGGGCTAGCGTTGTCGAAATGAGGGCATTTTCAGTTTGTCTAGTTCTCCAATCTGCAGAGTTCAAAGCCTCGAAAGCTGTACTAACGGGCTTTGTAAAATATGTGTAACCCAATGGAATCGACACAATCAGTCTATCATTATTTGTGATCGACTGCGCGTAATTATTTGGTGGTGATGTGTTCTCCATAATAAAAGGAACGAACTATTATGAAAAGATGTACTGCGCCGTGACAAAAATGTTTAGCTTAATGAAGTTGCAAAATCGTGTGGGTATTTTCGATACGCTGTTTGTGTTTTGAGAAATGATTGTAGATTTTGATTTTGTAATGCCTGGGTTCTTTTTTGTGAAGTGGGGCTGGATCAAACTGGTAAGAGAAGGAGACCTCTGTCTTCTATTGGCTTAAAGGAAAGAAAGCTAAACGATAGGGGAACAACTCTTGTAAATAAGGAAGGAAATGTTTGTCCAACAGAAAAGGAATGAAAAAGGAATGGAATGAGCAGAATCAGGATAAGACAAAACGAAAAACGAAATCAAACGAAATCAAAACAGCTAGAATAGTAAATGATTGCTGTGTGAAAATGAACGGCTGGTGGTTCACTTTCTGTGTATTGAGAGAAAGAGAAAGACTGATGATAGTTGGTAAACAAAAGGAACGAAAGAATACCTGTAAAAAAAAGGTACTTCTGGGGGTATCAAGCCTTGTAAAATGAAAGTAAGTTGAGGTTGACTGTCTGGTTGATCCAGGATCAATGATATTAATGAGTGAAGGTAAACAAGTCAACGTAAAGTTATTTTGAAGAGATCTGATGATACGACAACATAAAAAAAAAAATTAACGTAAATAGAGCCGGTAAAAATCAAATAGAGAAGTTCAGAAAAACAAAAAATGTATAAGTCTACCAAACAGAATATGGAGTGAAAAAAAAAAAAAAAACTGGAATACTGGTAAGTAGGCTGGCTATGGAGAAGAAAACAACGGAAGAAGAATAAGATCAAACAAGAAAACAAACGATTGCATTAGTATAATATCATTGGGCCAAGACCATTCAAGATTTCAATAAGGTGACTACAGAAAACAACAGAGAAACTATCGAGAGGATCGTCTTTCATATTCATAAAAGAATAAAAGCCTAGTTACTGCTAAGCAGTGTGATTAGTACACCCTATTATGCTCGAGAAAATGTGAAAACATTTCCCATTATTACACCATTTAGCCCATCACATTTCCCTCGCAATTCCCGTTCTTTCTCCTGGGAAACCGTTGAACCTATTTACCTCTTTCTGCTTTCGGCAGTGTCCAGCTTTCCGTATAAATACTGGCATTTTCCCTCACAGCTGCCCAATTTTCGCGCCTGTCCAAATCAGGACTCCTAAAAACTTTTTCTGCATTCATCGACTCTGTTATGCCGTAATCTTAGCCGAAGCTTTCAATGCGTTTCTGAGCCCTGTACATCGTTTGAAGATTCCTCGTCTCTCCTTGAACAGATCCCCTATATTCCATTTGTTTTATTACTCGAGCCTATATATCCCGATTTCTTTGACAAGCATCGAACAAAATGCCGTCCTGCTCTTTTTCTGTCTTTTTCTGTCCTTTTCTGTCCTTTTTTTGTCCTTTTTTGTCCTTTTTTTGTCCTTTTTTTGTCTTTTTTCTGTCCTTTTTTTGTCTTTTATTCCCAAATTTGCTATAAAAAATCTCAAATCTCCGTCTCGCTTCATATCCCCGCTGTGTTCAAATGCCGTAGTTTTAGGCCACTGGAATGTGGTTTACGGATGTCTTGTTTCAGGTTGAAATTTAAACTGATAATTCAAATTAAATTACGTTGGACACAATACAACAAAGTAATAACTAGAAATAAAAGCTTCTGTTCCTGTTTCGTTCTTTTCTAGACCCGTCTATCGTCTTCAAGCAAATAGATCATCTTTTATCGTCTTGTGACCGTCGAAATCAGATTACCGTAATTGCTATTATTTTCACATGGAAAATGCCAACAAAAAAAAAAAGGGTACTGCCACTCTGGATAATCATATTCTATTTTTTTTTTCTTCTCCCCGGTTCTACAGATAGTCAATAGATGAGGTGAAGTAGGCAGTGCCATTTCTCCACATGCTATACTTGATCAACTAAGATATTCACCGCATTTTGGTCTCCCGTCGATTTTTTTTCCCCTGGTTGACGTTTCTTCACTGATCAACTAAGACATTCACCGCATTTTGGTCTCCCGTCAATTTTTTTCCCCTGGTTGACGTTTCTTCACATCTTTCTAACCTTGCCTTTGCAGGAGGATTTTTTTTCCTTAGGATCACATATATTTTTCACTTGATCTACTTCGTGTATTTGTTTCTACTCCGCTTTTCAGTCCACTGCTTTTTCCCCAATTCTGGATTGGTTTAGCGCTGAAAATCACGATAAGGATATAAATCTCTGCTTGTTCATTCTAGGGCCTTAGTTCAGAACACAGCCTAAATAGAAGGCAAAGAGATCGACAAAGAGATCGAAATCACCTTTTTGTCCCCAATTAGATCAAGTGAGTGTAGCGGCATTTAGCAGCATTAAGGACTTGTTTGCTTTTCACTTTATCATCATAAGCATCTTCTTATTTATCATTGTATCGATTAGTTCTTACCTAGTTCCATAGGCCATCATCATGTCAACAGTTCCAAAGCACAGAAAGCTTCAAAGAGGGCGTCGCTCTGCTCCCTCATCGCCAGCATTAATTCCAATGCCACTGTCCCCAGCTTTGAAGGCAAGAAGGAGGTCTGCATCAAGGCCAATATATCGAAGAAGGCGATCCTCTTCAAGTGTGCGATCCGTTCATCTTGATCCGCTACCCCTTCCAGCGTCGGCTTCTTCTTCTTCCTCCTCTTTTTTCCTCGATGAGAGTCCATTCGATGCGAGCGATATCAATTCGATCAAAGCCACTTTGGACAATACTTTACCTGTGGATTATTTCAAGCAGGATCTTCTTTCAATAGCCATCGCGTTGAATATTCCAAAATGGAGGAAGATCGCGTCGGATTCGGCCAGTTTGGAAAAGCTGCATCTCGTTCGACTTTCCGGTGCGCTTACCAATTGCATTTACAAAGTCACGTACGGCAATTTCTACCCGCTACTTTTACGTATATACGGTTCGAATGCCGGTGAGTTGATTGACCGTGAGAAAGAACTCCAAATATTGGCAAGGTTGTCAAGGCAGAACATCGGGCCAAAGTTGCTCGGATGCTTTACCAACGGACGTTTCGAGGAGTTCCTAAACAACTCGATTACTTTGACGAAAGACCAGATCAGAGACCGTAGAGTGAGCAGAATGATTGCCAGAAGAATGAAGCAGTTGCACTACGGTGTACCACTTCTTCCCGACGAGACTTCGCAAGGCCCCAAAGTTTGGTATTTGATCGAGAAGTGGGTTGGCTTGGTGGACAAGATTATGACCAAGTGTAACACTGAGAACCAGAAGGAGTTCCTTATCGTGGACTGGCCGAAGTTCAAGCAGTTAATATTCAAGTACAAGGAATGGTTGTGGTCAAGATACGGTGGAAATGCGGGCCTTAATTCACATCTTCGATTTTGCCATAACGACACACAGTATGGAAATTTGCTTTTCTACAACAAGTACGACCGGCTTCCTATGGATGAAGATGACGATGATGATGGATCTTTGCAAAATGGCTCAATTATCGAGCCAGAACAATTGCCTATAACCTCAGATGTAAGGAAGTCTCATGATCCTTCTATTTCTTCACCCAAGAAAGTCGACTCCGTTGAGGATAACCTCGCAAAAAGAGCCAGCAAGCTTAGCATCGGCAGTCAAACGTCAGAAGTTGTCCCATTAGTGACAGACTTGAACTTTCAATACGATAAAAGTCTTGTTGTGATCGACTTCGAGTATTCGGGTGCAAATATTCCAGCCTACGATATTACGAATCATTTTTGCGAATGGATGTACGATTATACGGATCCAGAATTTAGTTACAGGACCAACGACGATAAGTATCCAACGAGAGAGGAGATCATCAACTTTCTCAACTCGTACGTGAAGTACGTTCCAGGATCAGTGACACCAGCAGGATACCTCAACAAGTCGGCATCCAGTGTTGGCATTGGAGCAAAGTCTTCATCTGTGGTTAATCTGAAGGAGGATCGTCTTCCACCAAAAGTGGTCACTTTATATAATGAGACGATCATGTGGAGATCAGCCTCGGCAATTTTCTGGGCTATCTGGGGAATAATCAACGGTGGAAGCAGTTTCGACACTCCGTTGAAGAAAACGCATACATACACTGAGCTCGGACCAAGAGGTGAAAAATACACAATTACAGTTGAGCCACACAGTGCAGCCTCATCCCTTAGCACATCGCCATCTTCACAGAGCTCTCTTACCGACGAATCGGTCCAAGCTTCACTTACTGACAATGCAGATGATCAATTTGACCATTTGAAGTACGTTCTAGGAAAGTGCGGCCTTATAATTGGTGATTTTATCCAATTCGGTCTGATTAAAGTAGCAGATATTGATCCGTCGATGCGAATGCACATCAAGTATTTAGACACGGAGTTTCTTCGCTCCAAGCATTAGGAGTTCTCGTTCTCCTTGCAATGAGTTCAAGGTAAAATGATTGCTATGTATGAATATATACGTATAAATATGTATAAGGTGAGAAAAGCACAGAAGTTCTCATATTAGTGCAGTATGGTGCCACTATTTAACCTATAACTACGTCTCCTTAAAGCATCTATGAATGAAATCGTATTAAAATTACACAGCGTTGTCTACTCAAAGAAGTCATCTTCTTCTTGCTCATTCTCCTCTGTTTTACCTGAATATCCATCATCTCTGTTGCTACTCCTATCGTTGTTATTTCTGTTCTTCCTGTAAAGTTTCTTACCTCCTCCATTATGACGAAGCCCCTCTTCTAAGCTTACTTGTAGCTTTTCGTTTTTCAGCTGAGACGAAAACTCTGCCTTGTACTTCTCTCTGATGTTCTCTGTCTTCTTTAACCCTTTCTTTTCCTTGTATGACATCTTCTCGATATCCTCTGGTTTATTTTCCCTATAAAGTGAAACGTACTTCTCAGTCTCTGGGAAGTTGAGAGTATATGCAAAGTTCACCGCTTTATCGTGAACTTTTTTCTCCTGCTTCTCGATTTCTTTTTCTATCTCTTCTGTGCCTTCGTTCTTTTCCCTATTCTCTTCGACTGTCTGCTTCAATTTCTCAAGCTCCTTAAGCTCATGCTTATAATGACGAGCGGCTTTCTTTCTCTCAAAAAACCGCACTTTGTGATATCTTGAAACCAATTTTCTCACCTTCTTATTCTCTTCAACGTTCTCAAGCTCACCTTCCAATGTTTTTAAAGCTCTTTCGTTCGCTATCACTAGATCTGATGGTAAATTGTCTCTTTTCAAGAGTCTCTTAATATCTCTTATCTTCTTCTTGATCTTTGAGCTTCCTTTGTTGATCACTGATGACAGGTCCACTCCTGCCGAGGCATTGTTGTTTCTTCTTCTAAATGGCATCTTATCCACGACTGCAAATCTTTTATTGAATGCGGTTAACAACCAAAAAGGAAGAACCTATTGAATGTGTATTTAGAACAAGTTATGTAGAGCGATAATGATAATACAGCGATAAGTCTGAAAAATTTTTGGGATGCCGGAAAATTTTATCTATTGACGCATTAAACGGTAAACTGGCCTTTTTTTTTAATTTGATTACTGTGATCTCAATCTATTACTCTATAAAAAACACTCCATGTTTCCACCAGATCCAAACGAATAAGCAATTCCAAATGGTAAAAAAGCCAATATTTATTATTCATTTGCTTAGTTCCTCTAGCTCCTCAATATTTCCACCCCTCAAATTTCCGGCCATAGCAGTTAACTTCACCTTTCCATCAACTATATCCACCTTATAGCCACATTCTTCCATAATCTTACGACTCTTCTCATCCATTTTTGCACCTTTAACTTCTAGATTGGCAACAAAGTCCTGATTTCCACGGTTCTTGTCCATTAGTGCCCTAATGCAGAGGATTGCTCTTTCCCTAATAAACGGTTCCTCGAGGTCTAAATTGGAGCTGTCAAGAACCAATTCAAGACAGTGCTGCTTTCTCACCTCTTCCTGATTCGCATAGTTCCCACTAACCAAGTAACTGATTATCTCGATGATGATCCCTTTGATACCGGCTTTGTTCTCCCTATCAAAGCCTGTTGTGGCCTCATCGAATTTCCCTCTTTTCGGTCTCTGGCACACAAGTTTGAAAAGATCAAGGACGACATCGAGAAACTTGTACGAATTCATAAGCTTTACCACGAACGGGAATCTCATGAGGCTCGATATGCTATCTAATGTGGATGTAAGCCTTCTTTCATACTGCTTGAGTATTTCTTCTATCTTCCCACTTCCCTTTCCAATATTCTTACTCAAGCTTTTCGTGTATTCCATAAGCCATGAGCATACACTTATAAGTCTGTCTTCTGTCCATCCTTCCTCTTTTCCTTCTGAAAGTATCTGTGTCACCCTCAAAAGCTCAACCAAAGGATCCAATTTTGTTTCCTGATTGAGCCGTCCAATCAGACTGTAGCATCTGGCATTTGTTATCACGTTTAAGAATACATGAAGTCCAAGAAGCGTAAATGAACTTGCCTCTGGAATATCATCGCTGTCAGTCTCTCCATCTTTCCATCCAAAATCGTGATACAGTGCCTTAAATGCTGTTGTAAACTCCCTGAAGCTCTCGTAATATGTACTAATCCAATCAGCTGTAAATTCATCAGAGCTTGTACATTTCGCTAGAAGCGTGAGCAGCCCAATCCAAAGTTCTTCCTCGTCTTTAGAGTGTTGAGGTGAAATGTTAGATATGGCCTCAATACCGCCAATAGTTAACAACTTCTCCTGCTCACTTATGCTCTTTACCTCAGTTTGATTGTATGTCTGTGCAGTTTTAGCATTGCAAAGGCACTGAATGCAGGCCGTAACTGTCCTTAGTTTTATCTGCCTGTTGTCATCATTCAAGTTCTGTGAATTTACAACAATCATCTGCCAAAGCATGTGCTCGAATTTCTCTGTAGCTGGCTTGTTGTGAAGTGCAATCACTGGAATAAGATTCCTTAGTAGTATTATGATACCTCGAACAACACGAAGCCGGGATACCGTTAATCCGCCAGCTTCAGCTAGCACTAATACCTGCCTAATTTGAGTAACTAGAGATTCATTTTGAGCTAATTTTGCTCTGATATTTTCATCCTTCGCACTGATCTGAATCCAAAAGCTCAAGTTCCCAAGATATGCAGATATGTCCGGTTCCTCATCATTCTGAAGAGATGCCTGATATCGGGTCAAGAGACTAAAGAGATCTTCAGCATCTAAATTCATATCCATATATTGCGTATAATTGTATGATTTAGCTTCTAATATATTCCGTGTGACCATTATCCTGGCATTTGGTCAGGTGGTGAAGGTCGAAGAAAAGATGAAAATTTCATATCTTTTTTTTTTTTTCTCTCTCTCTCTCTGTATTACTTGATCTTTCCGGTTTCTGGCGATTTAAATACACTCAATAACGTCGAATATCTGTATACCCCCTCTCTCTCTCTCTCTGTATTACTTGAACTTTCCGGTTTCTGGCAATTTAACTGCACTCAATAACGTCGAATATCTGTATACAAATAGTCCAGCAGCTACACCCTTTTTGCTCTAGATACTCTATTAAACTAATACAGCTATTTATTAAAACTTTTGCCAATTATCTTACTCTTCATCCTCGTCCTCATCCTCCTTAGCAAAAGAATCCTTGAACTTCTTCGCTCCAGTTTTAGCAGACACGTGATCAATATCCATCTCACTGTCATCATCAGCGTTTTCCTCATCATCTTCTTCTTCCTCTTTCGAAATGTCCATCTCAATGTCCTCTTTATTTCCGCTTGTATTTTCCAACTTTGGCCTTGAAATCATCAAATAATCGTGAAGATATCCATTCTTACTGCTTGCACCAACTACATCCTTTGCGATTCTGTTCAAGAACCGCTGAATAGCCCTGGATCCACTTGAAAACAAATGCTTGTTCTTCGATATATACTTTCCATGGCTGGTGAAAAGATTCGATATCCACAGAAGGTTGAACTCTATATGCTGGCTCTCCATGGCAATGGAGCCAATGAAATCAAGCAACTTTGGAAGATACACCACGGGGAAATCTCTCGAAACAAGCGCAATATCCTTGGCTGGAATACCCTCGTAGATCTTCTGGATGAGATAGGTCTCATTTAGCCGGAACGCCATCACTATAGAGTCAAGATACTGCTGGTCCTTCAAGCAAGCAATGGTGTTCTCTGGAGTAACGTCAATATCCAAGTCATATGGATCGAATACCTGTGTATCATCCACACTGTATATAAGAAGTCCTTCAGTTGAGGCAACTGCAAAAGCACTTGCCGTCGGGGAAAAAATGATGCTGGTAACTCTAACTTCTGGACGGGACGATCTCTCTGAAATATCACCTCTCTTAGATCCAGGCAACACCTTATCTGCTCTTGTACGTTCTTCCACGTCAGATAACTCACCATCATCATCAATTAAATCGAGGGCCCCTCCTTCGGCCATCCGCTTTGAGTTCAAAAACTGTTGTGTTCCATTCAATTGCATGTTTAGCGAGACTGTGAATCGTTTGAGAAGAACCTCATTTGGTAAATCGTAGAGGCAAACACTGTTATTGTTTCCCGCTGCAACCAACGTCAATCCATCAAAGCTGTAGGCTATAGTGGAGAAGCATTTTCCCCTTGCCGAGTGCTGGCTTGTGAATGGATCTTCAGCGTATCTTCCCTGGATGATGTCTTTTTTCCCGTCTATCTCTCTTAGTTGTTTACCTGTTTCGACATCCCAAAAGACTATCTTCCCATTTAAAGTGGAAGCAGCAACTTCCTTGGAATCTGGACGCATTGCAAGCGAGAGAACCTCGGTGGTCGTATCCAGAGGTTCGCTCGTTTGCGTTCGGCTAAAGATATCCCAAATACGGATGGTCTTATCCCAGGAAGCACTTGCAAGAAGTGATTTACCTTCTGTTCCAAACGAAAGGCAAGAAACCGGTCCCTCATGACCTGAAAGCTGATCCAAAAGCTGTCCTGTACGAACGGACCAGACGTGAATTGCAAAATCATCAAGGGATCCTGCGGCAACAACGTCCCCACTAGAATCAACTGCAACACTGGAGAATTGAATTCTCTCCGTAGAGGTAAACGTCCTGAAGTTTCTGTATCGTATAAGATCCCAAGCACGGACAGTACCATCTAGCGAAGACGAGAATAACACCTGACCGTGCCGAGCAAAGGCAAGATCTGTAACTGCCGACGTATGTTCCTCGAAAGTGGCAAGACAGAATCCTGAGGCCACATCCCATATCTTGATTTTTCCATCGTCAGCGGCAGTAACAAGTCTGGACCCATCTGGAGAGTAAACGACGCTGTTCATCGAGTCAAAATGGCCCTGCTGACGTAAAATGTATGACTCGGACTGCCACTCGTATACAAGCAATTGGCCAAGCTTCTTGGATCCAAACGCTATCCACTCACCCGTCTCGTTTATCGACACTGTATTCACTGCATTGGTACCCATTGATAGCTGCTGGATCATGGTAAAGTCCGGAAGCTCGTACAATCTGAATTCACCGTTTCCAAATCCTACCACCAGGAGATTCGAGCCTAGGTGGAACGCGACACTTTTCACGTTGGAATCCGCATGAAAGAAGTTTTTACCGGCAATTCTCCAACTCATGTGTTTTTCCTCTTCGGGAAGGTCCTCTTCTTCCTCTCTTTCCTTGTACTCCCATCTGAAAAGTGCTCCGTCCTTGGATACGGTATATATATGCTCCTGTGTCTTGTCAAAGAAGGCTCCCATTACGTAATCCCGATGGCCTGCAAACGTCATCTTGACATCCTTCTCACTCGAGTGCAATGAGAAAAGACGTGCCGTGAGGTCTTTGCTTGTGGATAGAATGAATCTCGAATCTCCAGACCAAGAAATGGATGTTATATCACTATAGTGGCCAGCATACACTCTGTGGCGAACAAATGGAGCAAACTGGCGGTCTTCTGTAACATCCGGTGTCTTCCAAACTTGAACAAATCGTCCCACAGCAATGGCGAAGTTTTTCCCATCTGGTGAAAACTTGATGTCTCTAACTTTATCCTTGAAGTTAAAATGATGAAGCACTGTTCTTGCTCTAAAATTCACTAGAATGGCACGACCATCTTCGTCGACAGATATGAGCAAATTTCCCTGTCTGTTCAATGCAATGCATGCAATATTCTTTCTGTGCTCGTAGCTTAGTGTATATGATGTATTTCTTATAAGATCAAAAACGGAAACTCGATTTCCCACTGGAGAAAGCAACGTAGAGCCATCTGCAGTGAAAAGAAGGTTTCCCTGTCTATAAACTGTTCCTAGAAGGTTCGAAAACTGGAAGTCTGACCTCATATCTTGTTTCTGATGAGTTTACTACAAGGTAACAATTATTTTGTATGGATTTCTTGATAAACAAGGTGAATCTCTGATAAAGGAACTCGAGATGTTGAAGACTGAAATTTTTCACTACCTTTTTTTTTAGGAGGGAAAAAAAATTTCAGCTGGGATTACTTACATCTGAGACACTAGAATAACTAGCCTTTATTGTGCTGGTAAAAAACGCTTGGCTTACGTGCTGAAAGAGAGTATTTGGGAGATAAATTGTCTCATACAAGATAGAAGCATTTTGGATATACAGTCTTAATCGGAACTTCGTTAAGAGAACGCAACTTTTTCACACTTATATAACCAATCATGCCGGACCGTAAAGGACACTTCTCCAGTCGAGTGTTGAACATGAAGTTCATGCAGACTGCAGAGAAAAAAGAGGGGCTCCAGTTAGAAGAGGAGCAGAGGAAACTTCTGAAGGATTTAAGTGAGTGGAAGCTGAAGAGGTCTGATGAGATTATTGCAGGACTCAAAAAGAGACAGCCAAAAGTGAGCATTCTCAGTTACACAGCTATTCATGCATTGGAACAGAAGAGTGGCATATCTGGAAGAAAGACGTTTAAAAATGAAAGCAAAGCTGATGAGGTAAATGAAAAAAGCTCCATGGAGGAAGAGCAATTGTCAGAAAAGGACGATAACGAGGATAAGAAGGAGAAATTGGTGGATTCATACGATATTACAGATGATAAGGATCAACGTTATAAGGATGGCTCAAGCAGCGCAAAGAACTTACTAGAGCTATGGGCAGCCAAGAATAAGAAAAAGCTCCAGCGTGGAGTGAGAAAGCCACGCAAATAAACCAGTTACCAAATTTACCATCAGCCTAGCCTTCTTTTCTATATATCAGATATCAATGTATAATAGTAACCATTAAGATCTCTATAATCTTGTAGCTGCACTTAGATCTATAAATTCATTTCTTCTTCCCCTTTTTTTTCTTTCCTTTGCCGTCTTTCGTCTCTCTTTGCACTAGACTGCCACTCACCAAAGCATCCCTAGCACATTCATTTATATGCCTGAACCTGACTGGTCCAATATGAACTCCTCCAAACCACCTTGCTACCACAACATAAACATCCCATGCATCCATTAAGTTTAACAAATGAAGCAGTCTGCTTCCTGCTGCTGCCTCGCCATCATCATCACAATCTTCAAAGATCACATCGGAGTTTGGTCTTTTTATCCGGTAGGCCCGCATCAAATGGTTTGCTTTCTGAATCTTTCGATCTGTCAGAAGCTTGTTGAACTTCGAGTTAACATCATTCACAGAATGGACCTTGGTAGCAAAGCCCACAAACGTTGATTTTCTGTCTTTGATAACTTCAGATATAGACCAATCTGCAAAGCAGTCATCAGTATCTGGATTTTCTGCTTTACTCACACTCCTCCCATCACTAGAAGTCCTTTCCTTAGGATTCTGTGCCTGTGCTTTTTCCGCCGTCTCGTCATACTTGTAATCTGTATGATCCACTGTGTTCGATGCTGTTTCAATTGTCAATTTGCTCACACCAGCTGTCAAATCATCATTATCGGTATGATGCGTATTTGTATCGGTTGTATCCCAGTGGTCGCCATCATCCTTCTCTTCTTCTCCCTCTTCATCGTACAATATTCCTTCCAACTCCGTGAAGAAGTCAAATACTACCACACAGTCTTTTTGGAACACGGAGTCCAAGACCTCTTGAAAAAGTCTCATTAGATAGCCTTCATCGTATCCTGCCTTCTTTTGCCCACATGAAACACTTAAGATCTCGGGTTTTCCACCTGGATAATTGCCGGGAAATGTCATTTCAAACGCTATATGTTCGTGCTGTGGAACTTTAAACTTATATCTCAAGGGTGACTCTTCTTCTATACACTCTGGATATATGGCTTTGATTGCACATATTTCGTCATTCAACTCCTCAGAGGCCATCTTCTTTTCTATTTCTTGTAAATTTTCCGTGCTTTAACACAATTAGTCACATATGTGTTCTGCTTCTAAAAAGAATACCGATCTTTGTGCTTTAACACAATAAGTCACATATGTTTTCTGCTTCTAAAAAGAATACCGATCTTCCCATGGGAGACTCACTTCTTCATCGTTCCTCTCCCCACATGAATTTTTCAACCAAGTATCGTTTTTTCCCCCGACCCGCGCTTTATTTCCTAAAGTTGGAATAATGTTTTCTCTAAGACAAACTAGCTGACTTGATCATGGTTCATATGTGATGATGTATCATCCACACGTACACTCTATAATTCGCACATAATATATCAATTATGGATTCAAAACAAGCACAATTAGTACATCTTCGTGAAGCTGGAAAAAAAGCGTTTAAAAACAAGTCCTATGTTAAAGCTATCAAGATTTATTCAGAAGCGCTGAAACTGGATAACGAAAGTCCTGTTTGGTATTCAAACAGAGCAAATATTCAGAAGCGCTGAAATTGGATAACGAGAGTCCTGTTTGGTATTCAAACAGAGCAATGGTCTACACACGTCTGGAAAAGTGGGATAAATCGCTAACTGACTGTCGTAAGGGTCTCTTACTTCATCCAGAGGGCAAGATTATGGTTAAATTGTTGTGGAGGAAGGGAGTATCTCTCATAAATCTTTCACAATTTGAGGAAGCAGAGCAATGTTTACTTCAGGCTAAAGCAATAGATCCCAAAAATTCTGCCGTAGCCAAATCATTAGAAGACCTAGAAGTGAGCAAGAATGATGTAATAAGCATACCGATCCAAGAGGTTGATCATTTGCCTGCTGATTTATTGAAGTTTGAGAAGATTAGTACCGTTCCAAGTCAGAAAAATGTTCCCGAGAATAGCTATGAGCAAGAACTTGATAAGATCGAAGGTGTGACTGTTCCGTCGAATAAAAAAGCAACAACTATTGGAATAAAGCCAACTGAACCCCAGCATGCAAATGAGAGTGATCTTTTCACAGACACAACGAAGTTTCCACTACATCCTTCCGTGTACTTCTTATCTACATTAAAGGCAAGGCTTACTAGTGAAAATGAGCACACGTACTATTTATACATACTTCATCTTGAGCCAGAAATATATCGTACTCTATACAAGAATGCTGGTGTGGATTCCAACTTTCTTCAGCTTTATGTGGATGCTGCAATATGGTACTTTGAATCCTCCAATGATGGCTCGTATAGCAAACGCATTGCTGATACTGTAAAAATATTTACAGGTCTTCCAAGATTCATGCTTACATTGATGTATATTCCATCTGGCAAGTCCAAGAAGCTTTTGGATGACATACAGAGCAAAACTGGCTTGGATCTACACTCCTCATGGTAATGAATAAGGTTGATATTGCTACTTATATTTAGCTAATTCCGTGGAGCTTTTCTAGATGGCTGTGGTGAATGGAATATAATTTTTCAGGCCTTGGTTTTCTCCTTTGTCTTCAAGTGGCTGAAGGAGGGAAACAGCCAGTTCTGGAACCAATGAATCAAAGTCTGCATTGAATGCCTTAACAGCAACGTATGGCACTGCTACTGCGCAGATGATGATCATGTTAATCAAGGCAAAGAGCAGGAAGTATGTGATGGTTGTTCTTTCCCTCGTTTTGCGCTTATTTCTTGAATAGATTGGCTTACCAATGATGCCTTCGTGTTTGAGCCAGAGTAATAGGAGTGAGTGCAACTTGTTGATGTATGGAATGAATAGCAATGGGAATTGAATCAAGAGAAGAATATGCGAGACTAAGAAGTCGCATGCAAACAGAGACAGCTCGATTGTTTTGCAGCCAAATTCTCTCAATGGCTGCGTGATAATATGCCATCCCAATCCAGAGTTAAACCAAGTTCCGGTCCACCATGATTTATTTGCGCTGTCTGCTTTAAATTCTCGGTTTAAAATAATTGTCAGTGCCTTGAATGTGAAACTTTCGACTGAACAGCATGCACATGCCCCCAAAAGCGTTTTTGAGATGTCCCAATTCTGGCATAAAAACAAGAAATCAAGAAAGAAGAGATAATTTGCCACTGAAATAAAGTGTGCCATATTGGCAATGAGGGCAGCAGCTTTTGTTGTGCAACAGGAAAGGATCGGTCCTGTAATTAATGACACGACAAAGAAAAGAAGAAGTATGGTCATGTTGACTAGAATCGGGCCAAATGATACAACAATCAATCTAAGGATTGTATTTGTTGGTGATGCTGATTGAGCACCATTCTGTGCATTAGAGAACATGAAAGCAGTGCATATGAGTAAGGAAACGAGAATGTTTGGAATTAATTGCGTGAAGATAAGCCCCAAGAAAGATGGCTTCTTGTTTTGGTTGAAGTTCTGTTCATTTTGCATTTTCTTGTACCTTCTACTCTTAGAACCTGTACTCTGCATTCTCAGGTCCCTGATGTGTGTAATCCATGATTCGGAACTAAAGAGAATATTTCCACCGGTAAGCCACTGTAAGAATCGGCGATAATCAATAAAGAACTCGCTAAAGCTAAATTGCTCGGGGTTGAACCAGAATGGAGACAGAAGTAATGAAAAGACGGTGCACCAGAAATATAGAAGGCTGAATTTCCAGATCACAATGGAAGTGTAGAGAAGCAGTAATGTTAAACCTGCTGCCATATAAAAGCTTTCATGAGAAAATTTTGCATAAAGCTTATAGAAAGGCACTCTTATAGTGGAAAAGCCTCTACCGGTTGCAATGTATTTTGCACCTCCAAGAGAGAAGTTATTCACTAGAGATTTGGAATATACCCTGCAGACAAACACTTCGAACATTGGTGATAGTGAGATAAAGTGGCGTCCAATTCTGAAAATGCATTTCCACACTCCGCGTTCCATAAGCTCTTGGATGCAAAGCGGAAGAAACGAGATTCCAAACACTATGAAAATAGAGAGCACGCATCTCTGCACCCAGTCGATAACCGGGACCAAGTTATAGCAGCCAAATGGTTTACGCTTGTCAGTGAAAGGTACATCTTTGTTATAGCTGCAGATGATTGCGCTATCGGTTAAAGTTGCAAGATTGATGCAGAATAGCATAAATAGTTTTAGTGATAGCATAATGAAGACGTTGTTCATGTGGAACCCGGGATGTGCATAGTAGAAAGACAAGAACCTGTCTAGATTCATCTGAGTTCCGAGATAGAAGTACTCTCTTGAAAGCATTTGCTCACTCATACCTGAGCCAATCTTGGTGGTGAAATTGAGAATAGAACTGAAACCCAAATCTCTTCCTTTCCCACATTGTAGGTACTCACAGTGTTTGATTTGGCCTGATCTGAGAAGAGCATTAATTCCGGCATAAATATCTTCATTCAAGTGCAAACCTTTCTGAGACTTCGAGTATCCACCTCTTGTTGTCATGAAAACTGTGTTCAAAAGATCAGGATGGCCATAATGCAACTTCCCACCCACCAATGCCATTGTTCTCGCTGAAAGTGTTCCGAAAGTCTGCTCTTTTCCCGCTGCAATGTCTCCTAAAACTCCGACATTTTCGGAAAATATGTATTCTCTGGTCCCAACTATGGCAATTGGTGGTGGAACAGGGCCATAAACATCTGTGGAAACCTTGGTCTCCTCAAATTCCATAAGCAAACTTCTAATTTTTAGACATTCCTCGAGATAGTTATCCTGGTTTGCATCGATTAATTGGCAATACTCCCCTCTACAGAAGATTATTGTGTGGTTCTGGTTGTCTGATTTGCCATCACCTAATATCGGATTGCCCGATAATCGAATCCTGTACTTTGGTTTCCTCTTTCCATTGGCGAGAACGTCAGAAAACCCATCAATAAGAGCCGAGTAATATACTTTTTTCCCTGTTTCAGGATCGGTAACAACTTCAAGATAGCTGATTTGAAGCTCAGGATAAGTTCTCATGAGAACATCTTTTGCCTCCTCTTGCTCTTCATTAAAGTCACTCATTTTCTGGAGGGATGTAACGATTCTGAATTTACGCTCCGCTAGAACGCTTGCTTTTTCTGACTTCTTTGGATTGGAGCATTCGCTAAGATCGCCGCATTCTGTTGTGTACAAAAGCTTGAGAGCCCTTGAATAATTCATGAATCCAGAAATGGTCCTGAAAAGAGTCTGACTGCGAAGAGAGGCCCAAATCCTTGTTCTGAGAATATATTCTGGGGTTGCTGCTTTAAAGCCAACTGCATAGTAAGGCATATCACCAGAATTAATATCAGACTCTGTATTTATCTTTTTCTCTCTGTTTTCCTTTTTTTCTGCTGCTAAAAGCTTTGTATCTCTCACAAAGTTATGCCACTCGTCGGGATACAACTGCTTTAGGTATTCTAATAAGGTAATATTACTGTGTTCACTTTCCTTTTTCACAATCTCGTGCAAGGAGAGTGTGATTTTCTCAGCATAGTGCGGAATAAGAACTGAAAATGACGGCATCTCCTCCACAGATGCTGCCTTTGGCATTGGAGTGGACATGGAGTGAGCAAAGAATGAAAGTCGACGACTTGCTTCACAATCTGAACTAATGGTAATGTCTCCACCAAATCCAAGATTATCATTGTCTTCTGTCTCAATGAAGTATAGTGGCTCCGTTATGATTTTTTCACCTTGATCGTTTGTGGAAAACTGATAAATGAGATGCTCAAGATGATCAATGGAGATCAAATGTTCTCTGTAAAGAGAAATTATGATGGAGTTCCAGATTCTGGATATAATAGCGTTTTTTGTCGTCGTTGAAGCATCTACCATCACAGATGGATTTATAATCTTCGATCCAATTCGCTTTGGTAAGAGCACGAACATATTTTTCCATGGTGTCCATATAGAAATACCGCAGTAAAATGCTCTGCACACAGAAAATGCTGTATTCCAGATAATGAACCAAAGGTAAGAGTCAAGGAAAAAAAGAACCATACTGGTGGCAAATAGCATCACTAATAAAATTAATGGTTGTTTTTCACAAAGAAATGATCCAAAGTACTGTTCTCCAATGCAGTGATCGATTTTGATCAAGCTGAGTTCTCTGATAGGGTCTTTCAGACTTAATGTTAGGAAAAAATATGATTCCAAAAACTTTGAGGCAAACACCCCAATCCAAAGACCGTATGATGCAAGAATTCTTTTACCTTGTAGTTGGTATATGGAATTGGTGAAGTAGAGATTTGGAAGGAACCTCCTCTTTGGGGCTTTGAAAGGATTATATGTGAGCATTGAGAGTGGAACAATAGAGCAATAGCAGACAGTAAGAATTGAAAGGATGAATTGAATCAGTGAGACGATAAGCATTGATCTATTTGATTCAGTAATTCCGAAGAGAAAGAGCATATAAATGGTTGGAGCTGTGTTAATTGTGAATAAAAAGACCATGAAAGAAATTCTGGAAAGTATTGGATTTGCTCCAGGCCATCTTCTTGGAACTATAATGAGTTCATAAGTTAAGGAAATCAAGTTGATTAAGCACACAATGGAACCAGCCAATGAAAGAAGCGAAAGTGTGACAGAGAGATTGGGTTGATTGTTGATATTCACATCATAATTTGGTGTAAATAATGGCTTGCAATTGTAGCAAGTATAGTACCAGAACAGCCCAATGTGAATATTCCAAATTCTATTGAAATTAGTTATTACGTGGTACCATGATCTGTACTCATAGTAAGTCTTGTGGATCGACTTTTTCCAATCAACTTGGTCTAGATAAAGGAATCTCGCTTGGGCCGGAATCTCGAATAGTCTTTGCTTGGACTTCAATTGGATCTTCTCCAAGCAATCCTTGAACCAAAAAGTCTGGTTTATATCATCGTAACCGATAATCCTAGCATGGTCCCTGTCTCTGAGAACATAAGAGTCTCCCTTCATCAAATACAACTCATTGCGATAAAATTCATAAATTGGAGTAATGCAGTGATCCAAAAAGCTTGTGGTTAAAGGATTAACGTTTGAAGAGAAATCCAAAGAATAGAAAATGTCAATGCAGCACTTGAAGAGAAAGCATATACATTCTGGCATGAATCTTACGATATTTGCTTCACCCCATATCAAAAGATAAATAGATAATTGAACAACTCTATCCTCAGTTGAGAATTTATTCATGCTTTGCACCCAATCATTCTGAGCTTTGGAGAGTGGGAACTCTTTCTGAGCTCTTTTAGGGGTCAACTTTGGCTTTCCACCTTCCACAGTACTATTATAGTCAGCAATATCCATTTGAGCTCCAAAATACCACTTCTTATAATTGGAGTTATCGCCACCAATGTAGTCTGCATGTAATGTTTTTAGTGCTAGATGTGGCTCCATCCTGGATGCTCTCGAATCAAGAAGCCGCATGAAGTAGTCATACATGTTGCGGGCGTTGTCATATTGGAATCCGTATAGTTTGGAAAGTTTCAGAAAGATGAACTGGATGCGGTCACGTGTAATTGGAACCTCATTTTTGGAAGACCAAGCCGGATATGGGTCATAGTAATCATCGTATAGATCAGCCACTCCTCTTTGTGCAAAGGACTCTTGTCCATGAGTCTCTGATTCTTCAACAAACTGCTTAATTCCAAAAACTTCAGCTTCTTCGTCAGCATCATTAAACCGGCCAGTATTAATGAATGGAGTCCGAAACTCGCTGAATGGAGGAGCAATTCTCTCACTCAATACTGAGTTAGGTACAATGCCCATGGAAATTTGTGACGTTGCCGGGGAAGCTAAAGAAAATGTTAGTAAATTTGTTTATGGTGTAGAAGAATAGTTGGTTTCCTATTTAATTGTAATTCGAATAACTTACCATTCAATCTTTTGGGAGGTACCTTTGGCATCTCGCTAAATGCTGAATTCTATAGATTGAAGTTGATTGAGATATTTTCTAGTACTTAGCTTAAAACTTTGTAGAAACATTTAAACTACAGAAGGGATGTAACATAAGAAATGCTAACCTGACAATCCTTTAAATCATGCGACTTCCTTCTTTGTAATAACTGCCTCTAAGAACAAAAGAGTGAAATCCTTAGGTCGATCGACGCACTTAGATGACATTTTGAGAAGCTCTTCAAGCAAAAAAAGTCACAAAAATTTCGGGCCCCCCCCCAAAAAAAAATTAAAATAAAATAGCGAGAACCAGTGACGTGTGAGGTCCATGTAAAGTAAACTTTCCCAACCACTTATATTTCAGCCTTCATTTGTTCGAAATTGAAATCTGAATTAATCCGGTCGTCAGTTCAGTCTATTTGCATTGGGGCAACAGTTTAGAAGTTTGGATCATAATTAGCATAGAAAGCGGTTGCAGAACCTATAAAATTGGAAAAAAGACAACATGGGTATTGAATCATCTCTGTATACGGTGGAAGCCATAATTCTTTTGGATAACGCCGGAAAAAGATTGTTTGCAAAGTATTACAAGGCACCACATGAAGATGCAGTTGAGGAATTGGTTGAATCCAAAGACAGCCAGCTGCAGTTCGAGAAAATACTTTTCTCAAAGACTTACAAACAGAATAGTGATGTTTTGCTAGCCGATAATCACACAATTGTTTACAAAGAATTCACAGAATCCATACTCTACGTTGTCGGATCACTATCTGAGAACGAAGTGTTGCTATACAACGTTCTACAGGGGCTCACGGGGGCTTTTGAGATCGTGTTAAACGAGGTTGATAAAAGAGCCATTCAGGAAAATTACGATCTTGTCGCCTTGGCTATAGATGAAACTGTTGATGATGGTGTTGTCTTAGAGACGGATCCTTCGGCGATCGCAGCCAGAGTGACTTCTGCTCCATCGGAAGATGCAACGGAGATCAAGATAGATCTCTCTGAGCGTGGCCTTATGAATGTGTTCAACTTTGCTAAAAAGAACATAACAGAGAGATTGCAGCAAGGGTTTTAAACTGCGAGGAACTCGAAGAAGCGAAGTTCGGTATATATATGGCTTAGTATAGCTTAAAATTTTTTAATACATCTAGGATGATCATTTTTACGTACACAACATAACATGCTGAGAGTTTTGTTCAAAAAGTGACCATTTTTTCACTACCCTGAAATATGTATGTACTCCTGCAGTGACGGTAATCAAATTTCTATACATGTATTTATATATAGCTGTGCACTTAATGTGTGCCATTCTATCTCATCATTTTCTTCTTCTTCCTTTCTTCGGCTTACTTCCCTTGCTGTTTTTGCCTCCCTTACCCTTCCTAACTTCCGCTCCGGCAGTAGCAAGTCTGTACCTATTTCCAGTCATAGACATCAAGTAATCCTGGGCATTGATTTTGTCGATGATAGAATCTTTGTCAAACCAATCGTTACCCTTTTTGTTCAAAGAGCGGCTTTCCTTCTTGAAGAACTGAATTGCAGCACCTAGAGTCTTTCCCTTTTTGTTGGTTCCAGGCTGCACTTTAACTTTGTATAGATATTTATTTAGGGCACCCCAAGGCATGAACACAACAATGCAGTCTGCTATCTTGTCGTCTTTATTCGGCCTGCTAAGAAGACCAAAGAGTTCTTTATAGTATGCACTCTTATCTTGATCTCTTCCTTCTTTTTGCTCGGAAATGCCGTTCTCTATCTCTTCTAACAAGTGCTGTAATTGGTTGATCTGCTGCTGTTTCTTTTTCTCCTTTCTAATTGATGCGTCTATTATTTTCTGTTCACGAGAATCGGCTTTTCTCTCTCCTTTACTATCGAGCACTTGGGGATTGCCATCATTACTCTGGTTTAGTGTTCCTAGGGCAGCCATCCTCAATCGTCTTTCATCATCATCCTGATCTTTATACTTCTTCTTAATCTTTTTCAGCTTGTTCTTTTTACCTCTTGAAAGTGTAGTAGATTCATTTCTGTCCGACAACTCTTCCTCATGAGCTTTATTCTCATTCTCATTCTTATTTTCTTCTTCGACATCACTAACCTCTTCCGATTTTTCAGCATCACGATCTCCATTTGCATGCTCGTCTGTTCCCTTTCCATTCTTCAAAGTCAACTTTTCTAGAAGAGCCGCTAACTCCTTCATCTTCATGGTCTTACCTTCATATCTTTCAGCATATTCAAACCCTATGTCCTTATTCCGGTTCAATGTGTATTCAATGTGCTTCTTTCTGGTCTCTTCTTCTGGAAGCCATAATAGGCCAACTCCCATCACCAACTGACTTGGAGGTAGGAAATTCTTATCTCCTTTAATGTTAAGCAGCCCAGCCGGAAGCAATGAGCCATCAAAATCCCTTTTAGAGACAGCATCACCTTTGACAAACCATGGACTTGGGCTCATCTTGCTATCCCATGCTTTACTTGTGGTTAAGCAATATATGCCTGCCTGAACAAATGTAGAAGGTGGAATCTCTTTGTTTTTGTAAGGATTCTTGATCACAACCTTGAGAGATTTGTCAACATCACTTGAGACCAAGTAGTCGGTGTTATTATCAAGATATCTGTAATAAATGGAATCTATCTGGATGTCGTCTTTTCCTGCAATGCATAAATAGCCGTCGCTGGAAATAAACCAAAAGTACTTCTCAAACCAAAACTTGGGGCGAATCTTTCGAATGTCAATTGTATTTTTAGATTCATTCTCTAGTCGTTTCATGTCCCGATGGATTTTCATTTCACTATTCTTGATTGCAATTGCAGCATTCTCTTTGGTCTTTTCTTGCTTTTCTCGAGCATTCTTCTTTGCATCAAAATACCGTGTAGAGTTTGCAAATGCCGACTCTCTAATATCAATTGAAACGCTGATCATATTTGTTTTTCTCCCTTCTGATTCTTTATAAGTATTTTCAGAGGCACTATCAGAATCACTTTCATCCTCGCTCTCGTCTTCCTCCTCATCTTCATCATCAACTGATTCCTTCTCATCCGAAAGCAAAACTGTAAACTCATGCTTTAAAAGATTTAATGATTTGATCATCATAGCTGTTGGATTGCCTCTTCTTCTTTCCACCTCAATCAATTTATTGATGTTTTGCCAATCCATCTGCTGATCAATAAGCGCCTGTATACTTGATCTGCAGTCTTCAATCTCAGAGCTGTATAAGGTGATTAAATAGCCCTTTTTTCTATTAAGCTCCTGGACTTCATTCAATTTTTCTAGCTTCTTTTCATTCTCGTCTCTCACAAGTTGCAGTCTTTTGGCAGCTGCAGCTTTTTGCTGTTGTCTACTTAAAGAAGCTTTTGAAAGCTCAATCATTGTGAAAAATGTATCAACTGTCTTATTATAACCTTTCACAACATCGATCCTTGAATCTTCATTCTCTTTGTGAACCGGTTCAAATGGATGGAATTCTTCATAAGTATACTTCAAGTTCTCACTCGATTCCTCTTTCGAGTCATCAAAAAGTGGATTAAGTGCACGTAGAATGTATCCCTGAACTTCGCCTGGTGGTGTCTGCAAAAGAGACTTGAATATAGTTTCACTTTTCTGCAAAGAAGCAACAACTTTTCCTATCAATGAATCATCCTCTAGCATGTTTAAACAGCTCTGGGAAGAAATAACACCACTATCAATCAATGAACGCTGGATCAAGTCAGATGATAAATATGGTGCATGCATAAAGCATAGTTTGTTGATGGAAAAAACTCTTCCTTTCTTCTTTTTTTTCTTTCCAATTGCCTCTCTATTTCTGTTCTGTTCTTGACGCTGTTGCATCTCTTTGATCCAGCTAACTATCAGCTCCTTGTCATATGCAACAAATTCACGAGGCTTCTCATTTGCATCGTCAAATAATGTAGCATCAAATGTTGGATATGTCTGTCCTATGTTATAGTTGAAAGCTTCTGGGTCGGCAGACTTGATCTTATTTTCAACAACCCTAAATAATGACACAATCTGACGGTTCGCATCTAACAAGATAATGTTACCAGCGCTAAAGAATTCAAGCACTAAATAGTACATACCATCGCTGAATTCAAACACAACGATCCTGTCATCCCCGATCTGTTTTACATGAGTGAGTCTTTTCGATTTTAAGTGCTTTCTGAGCTTGGTACAAAAGCTTGACGGTTGAGGTAAAGCCGGTTTCTGATAATCCGTAATGTAGAGCTTGAATCCGGATTCAACAGCCACATTCACTTTTGAGTCGGGCTGAGCAAATTTGAAGAGAAACGATCTATTGTTAGAACTAAGACTGTAGACATTGCTTAAACGATGTCCTTTAGCTTTAGGTGCCAATTCCGCCACTAAAAGTTTTAGATCCAATGCTGAAACTCTCTGCTTCATTCTTGCTATCCTCTTTATTATCTCTTTTGCTTTTCCTCTCTTTGATTAGTCGTCTATAATGAGTGACAGGTAATAAGTTTTCATCTTCGGGAATTGACATCAAACAAGTTGAATTATCCAGCAATGGACAAACAGAAAGACAAAACTTTTCATCAATGAGAAAAAAAAAAAAAAATCATAAAAATGTGATCGGTCAGGATCTAAAGATCCAAGTTTTGGCATAAAAGGATCCCGAAATATGATATTATATACTTGAACTTTTCTAGCCACAACATAAAGCTTAACCTTATTGCATCTTTACCGGGTTATACAATTTCATAGAAGAGAAGGTCACACAAATAAAAATGGATTCCAAGCTGAAGAAGCTGGCCTCTTTAATTAAAAGTAAAGATGCCAAGGTAATCTTTTTTGTTGGCGCAGGTATATCGACAAATTGTGGTATTCCGGACTTTCGATCTCCAAAAACTGGTCTCTATTCGAATTTACAGAAGCTCAACTTGCCATTTCCAGAGGCAGTTTTTGATATCAATTACTTCAAGAGGAATCCGAAGGCCTTTTACACGTTGGCTGAAGAGATGTATCCTGGAAAATACCTCCCTAGTAAATTTCACTATTTCATAAGGCTTTGTCAGGAAAAGAAGATTCTCAAAAGATGCTACACACAAAATATTGATGCTTTGGAACGAGTTGCAGGTGTTCATGAAGATTACATCGTTGAAGCTCATGGATCGTTTGCTAAAATACACTGTATCAAGTGTCATACCGAAATGGACTCAGTTACCTGGAAAAAATTGATGAAGAAAGGAATTCCACGTTGTCAGAAATGTAAGAGTTATGTTAAGCCAGATATTGTGTTTTTTGGTGAGTCTTTACCGGCGAAATTCTTTGATTTATGGGAAAAAGATAGTAAGGATGATTTTACTGTGGCCATCGTGGCAGGTACATCTCTTGAGGTCTATCCATTTGCTGTACTACCTTCAGAGATATCATCTAAAACAACCAGAGTACTTATAAACAGAGAGATATGTGCAGACTTTGAGGACTGTCCCAGAAAGTCTGACTTGGTGATGCTTGCTGATTGTGATCATGCTGTTAATAAGTTAGTCGATCTTCTGGGATGGCAAGATGACCTGGAAATTTTAATCGAGGAAGGTAAAAAGTTGATCGAGTCTCCAGCAACGTTTACACTAGAAGATTCTTATACTACAGATAAAAAGAAGAAAACTTCTGAAGCCGAGAAAACAGCTAGGGCTCTTGCTAAAAAGGTTGCCGAGGTTGAGAAAGTTGCTACACCTGGAAAAGATGATACATCTGTTGATGAGCTTATCAAGGGTATTGAGAAGATAGATATCAAAAGTGTGCGCGCCAAAAAGTGAGGTAGTAATATATTTCTCTACGTGTGTAGCAAAGGCCTGGCTTTTGCACATTAATGTCGTGTGAAATGTTTCAATGTGATTGAATACTTGAAGTGCGACAAATAAGTGAGAGGGAAATATCATTCATGCATAAACGTTGGAAAATAATTAAGCGCGGTGAACCTGTGGCAGATGGCACGGCTAACCGAGATGTGAGAATTTTTTGAATTTTTGGAGATGGTGTTCATCAAGAGATTTCGATCTGAGCGATGATGAACTCGATTTTTCAGAATTAATTACCGCTAATAAAATGACTTCATTATTGATCACACAATACATAGATACATAGATTCATATATATATATATAGCTATATAGCGAAAGTATTCTAACGCAAAGAAAATATTTCAGATCTCAAATTCTGCCAAGAGCACACGATGATCGCTAAAGTTCTCGGCATCGAAACCTGCTGGTAATGTACCAAATTTCATTGTACGTGACTTTTGGTTGGTCCATATGTAATCGATAACACCGTCACCATCAGCTGAAGAGAATCCACAGTATGTGATATCGTATCCGTATCTGATTTGAGCAGTTTTTGAAGAATCGCATAAAGTGCTTTCCATAACACTGTAGCACTCTTCAGAAGGTTGAGCATTGAAATCCCCGGCGAGAAAAAGTGGGCCAGTGATCTTGCGTGATATTTCACAAACAAGACGGGCAGAGTTTGTCCGTGCAAGAATTGCCTGATGGTCGAAATGTGTGCAAAGAACATGGAGTGTTTTTCCTGATGCTAAGTGCTGAAGTCTAGCAATAGTCACAATCCGATTGAGGTGTGCTCCCCAGCCGTTGCTGATTTTGTCCGGTGTTGGGCTGAGCCATTGAACATGAGTTTCGAGTAATTTGAATCCATCTTTTCTGAAGATTACTGGAGAATACTCACCTTCTGTAGCACCGTCATCCCTCGCAACACCTGCGTATGTCCATTTATCTCCGAGGCCTTCCATGATATCAACCAATTGCCGATGCATCACTTCCTGAAGACACACAACTGTATTGGAATCAGAGAAGAACTGAATACTGTTGATACATCCCACTTTTCTAACTGACCATGGCTGCTCGCCTGCCATTAGTGAACTTGGTATAGTTCTAATATTGTGATCATAAATCTTGATAGTGGTCATTTTTAAGTTTTCTAAGGTTTAGTCTTTTACCTCCTTAAATGATCTCAAGATTATAGATTATGTAATCTAATAGCAGCGGATACTGTAATATTTATAGAGATTCCTTCCTATTCCTGCTGTCTGCTTGATTTTGGCGCCAATTATGTATTGGCAATGACTTTCTTCGTTCCAATTTTCTGGAAATGTGTGTATACCTGTATATCTCAGTATTTCATTAATTTGTTGTTTTCTATATTTCTGATTACTTTTCTTTGTGATTCGTTAAATATAGTATATTTTGTCTACGTATAATATTAGATCAGACAAGACTGTAGCTAGAAACACGTTCCCTATTCCTTTATGAAATTTGGACCCTTTTCGTTCCAAAGTCCGGATATCAAGAACTTCCAATCTCTTTGATTGGAAGACTCTCTTTTTCAAGGAAAATTTTTGATTAATGTAAATTAACTTTAAGTGATTAGAATTTGACCAATCCGAAATGCATATTCCAATACGCATATATTCCGTCGGAAAATATATTCAGAGAAGAAAAGCGGTCATTTCCCAATGTTCCCATACAAACTGATCAATACCAATCATAATAGCTTTATTTCAGGTAACTGACATTAAATGCCAAGATCAGGGGTAAGCAGCACGTGGGATTTGGAAGGATTGAAAAAATATATACGATCCATTGATAAGGCGATGTACTACAACTAAACGGTGCCGAGCACCTGTAACAATAGAAAAAGAGTTCTTGACAATTTTGAGCTCAAAAAAAAAAATTCCCGTTCTAGCACAGCAGTTACCACGGAAAAATATAACCCTAAGAAAGTCAATGAATGTTGGTAGTTCGATTAAATTGACGAGGTTAGACTTTCCAAGTCTGATTTGAAAACGGTGTGTACCTCAACCTTACAGTTTCCCACCCTGGCTGAATCGTTTTTTTTCCGCTTGGAGCCCAGATAAAATGAAATAAAATCTTCTCCTGATAATATTGTGGGGCCAAGAAAGAGCGCGCGGCTGTTTCGTTATAATACAAGTATATTTTTCTTACCGCTTTGGGAACCAATGGCCCAAACATGACCAGATTGTAACGGTGTTTAGACTAGACCGGATGATAATAGGTTTGCTGAAAGTTGGTTATAATATGTTAAAGAGTTCTTTTTGCGTTATTTTATTTTAACTCCCCTTCTTTAAATACTCAAGATTATGATTTCTTTCCCAGCACGTGTGCCTCAAAGTACTTGCTTTTTTTAGATCCACCATTATTTCGGAGAATATTTAAGATATGATATAAGCTCAAAGCATAATTATTTGACCCCACGATGTATCCAACGATATGAAATTCCACTGTTCTTATAAATTTTATTTCTACTTTCTTTATTGGTTTTTTTTCAGCTGACTTTCGTGGGTACGATTATGGTCACCTGCCCCAATAGCTGATGTCTGCAGCTCTTTTCGCTCCCCATATATCTGAATAATTATGGGTGAAATATGCAATTACAGCTTTCTAGGTTGCACAGATGGTATTTGTATGATCCTAATCTTTCTGCAGGTTCAGTTAAGTACACGTGCCCCTTCACGGTTAATATTTGATAAACTCTTTTGCTTAACCCTTGTAAAATATGCTCCCCAAAATTTTCTTCAATCAGACAAAGTAATACCAACTGTAAACTATAAAAGTATATAATACTCCCCAGAATGTCTATCTACTATGCTTTTCAACTTACTAATGGTTTAAAAATAGTAGCCACTTTTGCTAGGTAAAGGATTTAAGACCAAGATAGCTTTGTCAAAATGTCTACACTTGAAAAATCGCCAGCTCCTGAGCCTTGCGAGGATTATAAAACAGAGCAAAAGCTTGCAACCGACGCTCGTAAGGGTGTTGATTATGAGCATTCGTTGACCTTATGGCAGGCTTTGAAAACTAATAAAAGAGCTGTCTTTTGGACATGGGCCATCTCCCTTGCCATTATTATGGAAGCCTATGATGATTCCCTTATCAGTTCTGTCTATGGTTACAATAGTTTTGCCAAGAAGTACGGTCAATGGTATCCTAAACTTAAGGAGTACCAGGTTCCAGCAAGATGGCAATCTGCCCTAAATATGGCTTCCCCAGTTGGTGAGATTATTGGCTTGATGCTTAACGGTTGGCTTGTGGAGAGATTTGGCTATAAGAAGGTTATCATGCCATGTTATGTCTTGGCAACAGGTTTCATCTTCATTGTCTTTTTTGCTCCATCAATTGGCGTACTACTTACAGGAGAGCTTTTCTGTACAGTCATTTGGGGTCTTTTAGGAGGTCTTGCTCCAGGCTATGCTGCTGAAATGTGCCCTGCTATTCTTCGTGGGTATTTAACCATGTATGTGAACTTTACTTTTACCATTGGCCACACTATTAAAGCGGGTGTTCTTATGGGATTTGCTAACAACAACACAGAGTGGTCTTACAGGATTCCTTTCGCTATCCAATGGTGCTGGCCTATTCCATTAGCCATTATCACCTGGTTTGCACCTGAGTCGCCTTGGTGGTTGGTTAGAAAAGATAGAATTGAAGATGCCAAAATGAACATTCGTCGTCTCAGGAGTGATGAAAATATGGATGAGGTTGTTGAGAAAGAAATTGCCATGATGATCCATAGTGATCTGTATAATCGAGATGAATCAAAGAATGACTCCTATTTTGATTGTTTCAAAGGAAAGAACTTAAGAAGAACTGAGATATGTATCATGACATGGATGTGCCAGCAGATGAACAATTTTGGAGGTGTCGGAAATTCGTATTTCTTTGAGCAGGTCGGTTTCAGTCAAATCAAGTCATACGCTTTCACTTTCATTGGTGAAGGAATTGCTCTTTTTGGCGATGCCACTTCCTGGTTTTTGGTTACCTTTACAGGTCATCGTCTATTATACACCAGCGGTATGTTTGGACAGTCTCTTATTTACTTCATTGTTGGTTTCCTTTCTTTGGCTCCACAATCTAAGGACGGTCCTAAATGGGCAGCTGCCGTCATCTTGATGATGCAAAGTTTCTTTTACGACTGCAGTATTGGACCTTTGGCTTTTGCTATCTCAACTGAGGTTCCAACCGCCAGATTAAGAAATAGGACTTTTGCTATTGGAAGATCCATTTACTACATACTCGGTATCATATGTTCTGTTGCAAATCCTTATATGATTAATCCTACTGAGGATAACTGGAAAGGAAAAGCCGCTTTCCTTCCAGCAAGTTTATGCTTAATTTGGGCCTTCTGGTGTGTCTTTCGTCTTCCTGAGATGAAAGGTCGTACTTTTGAGGAGCTTGATGTTATGTTCGAAAGGGGTGTCAAGACACGTGACTTCAAAAACTATAAGATTGCTCTATTCGATGATGAAGAGTACAGTGCTAAGAATGGTTCAGAGGAAGAAGATGCTGACCTCACAAAGGAGGGGCATAAGCAAGAAACTGAAGAGCTTACATATAGAATTGCAACAAAGTAACTGAGCTTCCTTTCATTTCTCTACGAGTGTCTGTTACTTTAAGCTATGTACGTAAGATTAAAAATTCAATTGTTACATTATTATCCTATTATTTTATCTAACCGCTAATGCTTTAGTAGCTTTCCAGTTCCTATTTCATACGCCATTCTACGCCTTATTACAGGCATATCCTCCTGTGAAAATAGAAGTGGCATATCTCTGGACAAATATTCAGCCATTGTACATGTGAAAACACCACAGTCAAACCCATTCTGCTGCGTAGGACAAGGCATATCAGGATTTGTATCATACTGCGAATAGTCAATTCCATTCATTTTTTCTCCATACAACCTCTTGGTCTCACCCACCATGTAATTTTTCAAATTATCTAAGATATCACCTCCGGTACCAAACAGTGAGTCGAAGTACTGAAACGATCGCTCTTTGTTGTTAATTAATCCCAAAGCCCAATGAGATGAATGAATATTTATTGGGACAAATACATAATCAACTGCCGTAACATCCACTTTTGCTCGCTTTGCCCACTTCTTTACACCTTGATAACCTCTCTTATATAGAGTTGTGAAGAAATAAGTTGAAAACACGTGCATCGTCGGTAGTGATGGGTCATTTTTGGCTCTTTCATTAATTAAGCACATGTAAAAGTCAATGACATTATCATTCAACCACTTTCGATCAGATAATGTAAATATATCCTTATAGGTTATGCCTATGTTGAACTTATTGATTATCGCTGTACTTGAATATGCATTTTCCCACCATCTTTCAACCGTGACTAGTTGTGTTTCCTTTAACGGTATTATTTTAGCTTGTTCCTTTAATTTCTTTAATTTCGAAAGCCTTTGGACATTTAACCGTTCCTCCATGATCTTTTGGTACTCTTTGAAGAGCTCAGTTGATTCTAGGTTGTGTAAATAATCATCATTGTCATCTTTTATCCATTCCAAATCTTTGAGTCTCTCAGAACTCCTGGTAAAACTGGAGCCTTTAATTGTTGCTGAATTCCTATCTGGCATGTTATAAAAATGCACTAGGTTGTTTTTAATGTCTCGTGCCCGCTTTAAGTTCTGTTCGCTTTCATCTTGATATGCATTCGAAGTTGGTAAGTATTGATCATTATCATTGCTCAACGAATCCACACCTCTCTTCAAATTTGGATCAGTTTTGCTGTCTTTAGTCAGCGCTTTGCTGTGGTAAAAAAAAGTACCGTAATCCTTCTGCTTTTTAAGAGAAGCAATACTAAATTTCTCTTTTCTTGCCACAGCGTGCGAAAATGTGGAGAGCTTACTTGTTTCTGGTGGTCTAATTCCTGGAATCCTCGTACGTTTCTTAACTGGTGTGCTCTGGCATAAATCGACTACCGAAAAATCAGTGTCATTATTATTTGTGTGGTCGATCTTATCTGAAAATCTGATTTCCTCCTCATGCTCATGGTTCTCCTCGGGATTTGATTTCGGTGTTGGAACCCTGCTTATCAAATATAAAAGCCAAGTGGTAGCCTTGATAAGAAAATATATCCCCCAAGCATAAAACTTTTTGGCTAAGCAGAATAAAGCCACCCCTAAAAGTTTGACAAAGCTCATAAATGCAGCATCTGAATCTCCTGACGATAATGGCGAAGAGCCCAATTTGGTATCTTTTGGAGTACTTAGAACGTTTATTTTGTGTGAAAGCTTACTCTTTATGTCCGCCTCAGTATTATCAATCGAGCTGGTAACTGACCTAAACATCCCATTTATTCGGTTAGAAAACAACGTTTTCTTGGATGGAGATACCTTTCTGGGTTTCTCTTTCAGAAATGATCGTTGTCTGGCATCTTTCATTGCACTTTCCAACAAACTATCCGAATATATACGATCTTCTGGTACGAAAGGTGGTGGTGACCCAGCCACTGTGTTTTTCTTCGGTGAGTCCAACAAGAAAGCATGTTCTTCGCTACCGGACGCTAGAGTTTTCTGAAAGTAAGGTTTTTTGTTGAATCGTCGCCTAGCAAACGTCGGTAATGTATTATAATCGTGGTTTCTTGGCTTCAAGTCTGTCGCCATGGACTGCATTAATTCGGTCATCTTTGTTCTCCAATTCGCTAAAGTGATGTCAATACATAGACTATGTGAAAAGAAAAGCAATAGCACTGAGCAGTGTGTGTAGCGGTTCTATCAATTTGATGCTATCTTTTTGTACTCTGACGCGCTTTTCGTCCTGCTATTTGTTTATGTTGATTGTAACACCCTAATGTGATCTGTCAAGTATAACTTGCCAACTAGGATGATGGAAATTTTACCGAAATGTGTTATTTTTCGTGAGCGTGTAGTGTACGGGTGTTCTCTAATTGTGAGGAAGGACATCTGGATAGAAATAATTAAGCCAGTCTGACAGCGTAATATAGTTTTACCGATTGGTTTTAATACTTGTTTAACCTTCTTCTCCCTTTGTAGTAAGCTATAAATGATGAAGTTCTGGAAAAACGAAGAAGTGTTGTGGGTGGTAGCCGGTATTTTTGGTATCTTAAGATTCCAAATCTCAGAAAAGAAATATTTTGGATTTGCCAGATATGTAGCGATTCAAAGAAAAATAAAATATTAATAAATAGTAAAATGAATAAAATAAAGTGATGCGAAATTGAAGGAACCAGAGTAACATGTGTAAAGTTGGAAAAGAAAAGAAGCAAGATTGTGAATATTTTTCTTACCACAATTGCGAGCAGCCTAAATATAGATTAAGGAATTCTCTTATTAGAAATGACGGCTTTGGAGGATTTGGATTCGAGAGTCAGGGAGCAAGTAATATATGGTGTTGATGTGTTTGCTGCAGCACGAAAAGCCAAAAAAGAAGACAATGCGGATGAAAGTACTTCGGATGAGGTCACAGTTCAAGATGAAGTGCGGAAATTCTCGAGAAGATTGAGTTATTCAGGACAGGCACTTAATGTTTTAAATGGGTTCAACAACAAAAAAGGGTTGGAACATTTCGTATCAGCGATGCGTGCTCCAATTAAAGGGATGGAATACTATGCTTTACTTCGATTAATCGTGCTTAGTCTTGATGAGAATGACTTAGCGCCGCTATTTGAGAAGTGGGCATTTATCAACGAGTTCCCCTTGCTGTCGAACATCATGGCATGGGATTGCATTGAGATAATCACGCGAAATCTCTGCAAAAAGCGTTTAAAGTCAAAAACTCTTGATGAGTTTAAAAAGAGTATGGACATTATTATATCGACGGATCCACAGAAAGAGCACCCATTTTTCAGGCAGACATTGAGATATATATTTGCATTCAGGACCTTTGAGAAGAACAAAAACGTACTTCGACGTCTTGGGTCCTTGTACACGAAGTTTTGCATCTCGGAACTTTCTCATCTCAAGTTTCCTCGGGCCAATGAAACCAATGATAGAGTGAATTTAATTGCAGCTACGTCTCTCTATTTGAATAGAAAGTATGCAGACTATTTCAATGGATACGAGATTGCGAAAAAGGCCATGTTGGTTTCGTACCACAGCATTCCCGTGCTCAAGCTTTATTGCCTAAGTGCTGTTTCTGGTCGTAGGTCTTCAGAAGTTATCCCCATCTTCAAAACGTACACTTCTTACACGAACGATTATATGGTGAAGCATGGAAATATTCGCACAGACCCGATTTCAATCATTGATACCTATATGACAGTCCTTAATTACAAGACCAGTACATGGAAGGAACCTCAAAGAGATGTGTTTGAGTTGGTTTGTCAATGGGTTGCAGAATTGAAGACTACTCTATCAGAATTTATTACGAATTTATGCGACTCTGAAGACTTGTATAATAAAGTTCTTAGAAAGTATATGGCCGGTGTTTGGTATCACTTAGGCTATATTTATGACAGATTGTGTTTAGTTTTCACATTCCAAGAGGGTGCTCTAGAGAGAAGAATTGACACAGCATGCAAATATTACAAGAAAGCTGCTGATCTTGCGTCTAAAGAGCCCACGCTTGATGATCCCGCTTTCTCACAACTTTATTTCCGTTACGCAGTTTTGCTGGCTAAAAAAATGGATTACGCAGAGTCTGTGAAGAGCTTGAAAAAGGGACTCCAACTCCATCCCGATTCGTTACAGCATATAAATATGATTACACTTCTATACTCAGCATTAGATGAGAGTATGGAGAAGCCTTACTCGATAGCCAAAGAGACCGTCGATAGTATATTGAAAGAGCAGTTACTAGACGAGCAGAATTATGTTAATGATTTTACATTTGAGGAGAAGTATGACATTCTTCAGATGTATATGACACTTGTCTCGCTTGTGGAGGCATCGTCGAGTTGTTATGATGCTTTGGATTCGCTACAGGATCTTTTTGATGCTGCCAGGAGACTTTTGGGTGTTTTGTCAATCAATCAGTTGTCCGGAGACACATCCAGTGTCAAAAAAACGGCGGTTCCGAATAGTACTAATGCAAAAGAGCCGGTCTTAGTTCGCACGGTGTCCTCTAAAAGACCATCGTTAAGAGACCCATCACAGGATGTGTTAGATGGAAATGGTGGTACCAACGATGATGAGGGGCTAACAAGACACAGATCACGGGTTTTCAGTTTGATTAAAGGTACCAAGAATGCGTTGCCAAGAAAAACATCGATGGCTTTAAACAAAAGAGCTGATCAGACGGTCCGCAAGGGCCAGGCGAATGTTACGGATCATGTCGACGAACGAAAGCTCATGCATGATATCTGGCTCTGGGCATCAAAGTTGTTCGAGAAATGTGGACAGATATCTGATGCGGAAGGCTGTGTTAGAGAAGCAGAGTCGATATATAAGGAAACGAGCGAGTCATATGCAATGATCGGTGAACTTCTTATTGATAGCAACCCAAAGTTGGCATTGCAGCAGTTCGAGATATCTTTGGAGCTGTGCAGCCAGAAAAATCTAGAAGCAGTTATTGGTCTGGCAAAATTGACACTTTCAGAAACAGGGAATGAAGTTTTTGTTGGCCAACACGATAGAATGGCAGCACTGGGAAGATGCAAGAACTATCTTGAGTTAATGACTATAAATTTTGATACTTCAACAGTGCCTGAAGTGTACTATTATCTCTCCAAGATTTATAGGGAGTACAACGATAAAACTATGGAAGAAAATATGTTATGGAAGACCGTTCAGTTAGAGGACGATCGTCCTGTAAGATCGGTCGATCAGGTTATTAGGGACTAGAGAGTTGTTAGATACAATTAAAAAGATATAATATTTGTGCTTCAATAGAGTGTACGTTTTACTTCCAATGGTTTCGTTAATATTGTTAGTGTGCATTGTAAGCGGTAAGGTTCAACATATGCTAAAATGTCTATGGTCTATATTAACGCAATGCTTATTTGTAGCTGTATCTCCTTTAATACCAGGCAAAAACATTTTTCAAGCATCTATGATACAGATTCGCGGAAATGACTGGATTTTTCCCTGACCTAATTTTTTTTTTCTCTCTGTCTCTGGCTGGCTTCTCCAGTTTGCGAGAAGAAAATTTTGGTTTGACCTTATTTTTTTTTCCTACATTTTGGCCCATCTTTTTTCGGCTTCTAGTTGGGTCATATTTGGTTATCTCAGAGGAAAAAAAAACATTCATCCATGTTAATCGTAACCCGTAGAGTGGAAACTCACTCAAATCAAGAATCATTTAGATGCCCCTTTTTTCATCACGCTTCGACTTATTCTCTTTCGTCTCCTTAAAAATCTACAATTAACTTACCCGGTGGACAGTCTCTCTATAACATTTTTCACTGCTTTCCAACATTTTGAGAAGGGGTAACCAACAATTTCACGCCAGCACCATCTCAGCTAGACTTTTAAGCCCCAGTTCGATATTTCGCTACACTCAGCACATTGGACTGAAGAAAGCGGGCTCGATATAACTTAATATGACAGACAACTTGATCACAAGGCTTCTGGCAGAAGCGGCAGCAAGGGCAGAGAAAGAACGACAACAGCATTCAAAAAGATCTGACAACCAAGGAGAGGTTTCAGATGCAAGTACTTCTTTCAATCAACCACGATCAGTACTGAAAGATGTGGAAATTGCACCAAGTCCTATCAGTCACGATCTTGATGATCCTGGGCAAGACTCTGTTAGGTCTTCTGCAGCTAAAGAGCACATATACACAGTTGGATTTCTAAGATTGCTCGAAACCTCTCCACTGTGTGATATTTCGCACCTCTCACTGCCTCCGAAGGATTTCTACAGACTGGACGTTCGTCCATTCCCACAGGGCAAGAATAGACAGGATTACAATAACGGTGGGTTTGGAAGAAGGAACGGAGGACGGAAAAATGGTCCTCGTAGAACTAATAATGGAGCTGGTCGCAGGGACAGACGGAACAACAATAATGGTGGGTATAATGGCGGCAGTAGCAATGGCAATCACAATCGCAGATACGCAAATGAAGGCGATGACCACCATTATCATCGTGGTAAAGAATCAGACCCTATTGTTGATGGGGCCATCAAGATGGAGGGTGAAATCATTAGCAAAGATGAGGAAGAAAGCGGTGGGCCACATTCCATTCGTGATTTCGAGCTTTGGAGACTCAAGATGAGGATCGAGACGTTCAAGAGAAATGGAGAGGAGGTTCCGCAGGATGATGTGGAGGAATATCAGGCGCTCATGAGTCAAAGAAGCAGTGAAAATACTGGTGGATCCGACGGCGGTGGCTCTGGTAATGCGGTTGATGATGAGTTCGCATCGATACCTCTTAATATGACTCCTGTAGAGACCGAACGCAGTGTCGATGTGGTTGCCCGAGGCACGGATGATGGCACCAAGAGCAGATCATCGAAGTTCTCGATGTTTTTCAGCCACGAGGAATCGCAAGAGACCGCCGAGAACCAGAAAGCAAGTGTCAGGGGGGATTCTGGAGTGGTTTCAGCCGATCCAGTTGGATCATCAAAGCTTATGTCTGTTCTTCGGGCATCAGAGGCAGCCTCGAAGGCCTCGATGACCCCTCCAAGTGCACAAGCTGCTCAAATTACCAACAGCAATGGAGTTAATATGGTTTTCAGTGGTAATCAAGCACCGTCAAGTGTTCCTCAGGCCACCAAGAAAGACTCGCTTTTCTTGCAGTCTTTACTCACCAAATCCAAGAAGGGAAGCGTGACTTCCGTATCTTCGCCTTCCGTCTCTTCGCCACCTTCCGTGTCGAATTCGGCCAAGCCATCGCCATCTATCAATCCGGCAGTTACATCTGCCGCAATGACTCCTCCGATTGGTAACGCTCGGCCTCAAATTGGCAATAACATGACCCAGCTGGGTAACGCTCCTCTTAATAGGCCTTCCCAAGGCCAACCAATGAGGATTGGAGCTCCGTTTTCCGGCCAAATGCCTCCTCTACCACCTTTTGGCTACATGCCACAATTTCCAGCCGGCCAATTCCCGCCCCAGGGTCAAATTCCTATGGGGCCCGCCATGGGTGGAAATTTCCCGCTTCCAAACGGTTTTGTGCCACCTAACCAGGTGGGAGTGCTTCCTCCAGGTTTGCAGGGCGGTTTTCCTGGAGGACAGCCTCCATTTATGATGGCAGGGCCTCCATTTCAGCAGCAGCCATCACCACAGCAACAGCAACAATTGCAGCATCAACAATTAGAGTTACAGCATCAACAGCAGCAACAGCAGCAGCAACAACAACAACAGCAGCAGCAACAGCAGCAACAACAGCAGAGGAATGTTCAAATGCTCTACAGAAGTCAGTATGGTAAAGCACAACCACAATGAGTCCCTTTGGGTTGGAGGAATAGTTTGTTCATGAAAGCATAGTACTAATCGGGTGATATGATGTGACGTTGATTTGATTTGATTTGGTTTGATAGTTCAGTGCTCGTAGCTGAGTATTCATGATCACAGTGTTTAGATAGAACAACCTGTTCTGTTGTGGCTACCTCCCGGATTTCATAGTAATGGAATGGATAAACCGAAATGTCGGTTCCAGCTTCAGTTCTATTCAGTCGAGAAAAGGATGAAAGTTGGTTTTTCGTATCTACCGTATTTATATTATGTTATACTATACTGAACTATAGAATTCTGGAGATCTTTACCGCACAGTTAAGAATTTGTATTCCTTCATCGCATCCCTCGGTCAACCGGCAATCAGTGTCAAAAAGAACTTTTGAAATTGCGTTCTTTTGGTTATTCGAGAGACGTAGACTTATATCAGTTTCTTCATTTGATGTAGACCCCCCTAGGAGTAGTTTATCGTGAAGGGACTCAACCAAAATCGATGCATTGTAGCCCTCCTTGCTAATTTTATCGAGGATAAATTCGAAGATCTTATTCAAATTCTTTTTCTCAAGCAAGCCAACAAACTCCGATAGTGTGCTGAGAGGCATGAAGCCAAACATTTCACGTACTTGTTCTCTTTTAGACTTCTTTATATTGGAGTCGGCATCTGACATCTCGACATCGTTATCTGCATCTTTGGCGTTATTCTGTTGTGGAACATCAGAGTCACTTGAAAGAAGCCTGCTCACACTCTGCAAATAGTTAATAGCCCGTCGTAGATCCCCTTCGCTGATCCTTAGAATCTCTTTCAAAATATCTGTATCCACTCCAACGGATTCTTTATCGCATATGTATTCGAGTCTGGAAAGTGCACTCTGTTCGTCTAAAGATTTGAACCTGAACTTCGAGCATCTGGAAGCCAACGGGTCGATAATCCTGGTAACGTAGTTACAGATCAAGCAGAATCGCGTTATTCCAGAGTATGTCTCCATTGTACGCCTCAAAGCTGATTGGGCATCCCCCGTCATAGAATCTGCCTCATCTAGAATAATCATCTTATATGGCGGGCAGGGATAATTGGCCTTGTCCTCTTCAGATGGTCTGGAGACAGTCAAGCGTGCAAATCCCTTAATCCGCTCCCTCACGATACTAATTCCACGCTCGTCTGATGCATTCAACTCTAGCACACGAGTTTTGAAAAGACGAGGCCCGTATAACTGCTTTGCCATTGCGAGAATAGTGGAGGTTTTACCGGTTCCAGGCGGGCCGTAGAATAGCATATGTGGCAAGTTGGCTGTTTCTAAATTTCTCTTCAAGATCTGAACTGTCGTTGTCTGCGAACTGACCTCGTCCAAATTCTTTGGTCTGTATTTTTCCACCCATGGCATTCTCTCCGACAATTCCTCCTTCGTTTGGATAGTCTCAGCTTTTGGCTCTTTGTGGGCCATTAGAAGGTCCAATCCTGACGGCATTTTAGCTTGATTATGCTTGGTTTTTTTCCTGCTTTATACTTTGGCTGCTGACCTCCACAAGTTCAGGAAATGTGTTGCCTGCCAATTACAAGTGGTGTAGAAAATAAAATAGAAACGCGTCAATTAACTTGTAGAGATCATCTCTTCCGGTGATCTTTTTTTTTTCACCCTGTTTTCCATCCATACTTTCTCGCCGGTGCATTATTCAGCAAAATGCTTGCGCGTAGTCTTAATGGTCTCACAGTTCTTCAATAACTTTTTTTTCTCTTCCCAATTCTTTTTTTAACACCAGGATCTCAATACACATTTCATTCATCTTAATACTAAAAATTCTCTTTTATAGGTGTATCTTCCGTACACCCTTCTCTGCTCCGCTTCCTCCTACCAACTCACATCAACAAGATATAGCCAAGAACAAAGCACGATGAAGAACCTCCAGCTTCTGGAAGAAACCACTCAGAACCCACAGGAAGCCAAAAAAGCCTTGGAAGTCAAACCAAAAGGATCGCTACAAAATCCGGAACTTATATCGCACACAACGCCAGATAATGATGAGCACAGCAACCAAAACGTTGAAGACGATGACGACATGGAAGGAATGCTCACTTTACCCATGTCTCGTATCAAGAAAATCGTGAAACTTGATCCAGAACACATTTCCTCTACAGAGTCATCAAATTACTTGTTGGGAGTAGCTGCTGAGTTGTTCGTGAAATCGTTCACAAGCCAGGCTGCATCTATAGCCAGATCAAAGAAAAGAAAGAAAATCCAGTACAGAGATTTCCATGATGTTGTCAGTTCGGTTGAAAGTATGCTTTTTTTGAAAGATCTGGTTCCAAAGACTGTACCACTAGGAAAACTACTTGCTGAGAACAAGGTGAAACTAAGACCGGATCAGCACAGTCTATTCAAGAACAACGCTGCTCACTCTTCTGGGCGGCCGTCCGTCCAGCCTCCTGCTGAGCCAATTGCACAGCCCCTTCCTCCTATTCAGGCACAGATAGCTTCTATTCCGGAGGTCCAAGCTCGGCGGACAGTGGTTCTCCCACCTCTAGCAGAAGCTGATTCTGGAGCAGAGTATACGCCTATTCTACCAAAGGATGGAGACAACGCGAATTCCTCACCAAACAGTCAAAATAATGACTTATTAGATAGCGCAGCCAAAAATTCATTCAAACGCAGCAAGATCAGCGATATTTTAGATAGAGATAACAGTGGGGATGTGGAGATGAAGGATGCCTAGATAATGCGGAACGTCAGCTGTATTTACATGAGTTTGTTTTTCTTTTATTCCCTCCTCTTTTCTACGTAATAAAGTAGCACAGCTTGTGCGAAATGCATTAAATATATGTAATGTCTTGTTGGTACTTTTTGAGTGTCCTTGAGTGCGCAAAATTCAGCTTTTTAACTGTTGCACCCCCAATTGTTGTGTATTTATATGTACATGAATCAATGATATTGAGACCTAACCTCTCTCCACATATGTCTCTGAAATAGGAAACTTTACATCACCCGTTTCAATGAACTCCTTCACCTTCTCCAGATACAACTTCCCGTCAACAGCACCAAGCGTGTATCCCTTGTATGAGTCTGTCGGAATCGGCACGTTCTTACTAACAAGAGGCTTTAAAACGCATTCGTCTAATGTTTCTGGCACAACAAATGTCCTCACTCTATCGTAGTTGATTGAATATTTACCATGCTTGCTTATGTGACCAATACCCGAGGATCTCGTACCTTTGTAAAAATTCTTGTTCCCCTGCTTTCCTGTTAATGGAAGCCTCTTATTACCTGTTTTGCTACTACCGTAAAATAATGTACCATCACGATATGTTTTCCAAGGTCTCTTGAGGCATGCCATCGCCGTATTCCTAAACGCTAACACCGTCGATGCCTTCATTTTGCGTTATTATATGATTCTGTTTTATGGAGTATACAAAGGATATAGCATACTATTTGTAGTACTCATTGAAAGGATCTGAAATGCAAAAAAAAAAAATGCTCCTTACATGTGAGCGTGTACTGAGTGACGGCTCTGAGAAAAAAATGGGTAATACCAAAAAAAAGAAATCGACAAAAAAGCAACTACATCCTTACACTGTTACCAGGCAGCAGCATACAGTAACAAATAAATGCTGTTTCAATTAATTAATAGGGTATAAGAGTAATTTAGCGTGGGAGGCCCAGCTATATACAGATCATTAGCTCTCCTGTATCTTAGGGCCCACATGTTCAAGCATATAAGCCGTACTCCATACCTGTAGGAAGCAAGTTTCCTCCATAAACTCCTTTCCAGGACTTAGGAGCAACCAAGTCGAATTTTTCGTTGGACTTGTTCACAATGCCCAACACCTTCAAAGCGCAATCATAAAGCTGCTCAGCATCCTTAGAATTATCGCCTTCATACACAAATGCGGAAAGGCATGCGCAGCCAAGCGGATCTGTCTTCGTCTCTTTCATACCTTTCGCTTTCTGCTGTTGCATATCACCTAATTCCATCGTCCTTGCCGAATTAATAAGCATGAAAAGATTTGATGTAGACCTTGCCATATCTGTAGATCCGGATATTTGCTGTGCTTCCTCGTTTTTTGTCCGTGTCACAGCTTCTGCAAGTTCTGAAAAGAGTTCCTCAAATAAATATGAGGCGCATGGTGAAATACCCTCACATTTGTTCACACTTGCAATTCGAGGATCATCCTTAATATTTAAAGAAATCGCAAGATTCTTAGCCAAGTCGTTTGTCCAAAGCTGGAAATCGTTCTTTGCAAACTTGTCTTTCCTGAAGCCTTTATCCCTGCTTTGGAGAACTAAAACGTTCTTAAACTCGCACAATTCAACGAACGGCACAAGCATGTCCTTGTAAAACCGTTGAGCGCATCCAGAGATGATGGGCGATCTTTGCTGAACTATCGTCAAGTTGAATCTCGAACAGTAATACACCTCCAAGCCCGTGCACGTACTAACTGGACTGTTCACCGTGTCATCAGGCTTACCATCTCCATCTTCAGTGTAGTCCGGAGCAGCAGAAAATGGATAGATCCAAGTGTTATCTAACCTTCCGACTAGTTTCACGCCTGGAAGATTGTAAACGAGAAGATCAACGGTAAGCTGGGGCACATTTCCAATGGATACTATTGGAAGAATGAGTGTCGACCCGGTAAACTTCTCAAGCACCGAAAGAGGATTCAACTCTGATAAGCTGTGGAAGGACATCTTTGTTGATAGTTTGAGCTTTGATACTCTGTTCGTTGGATAATTTCAACTGAGTTGTTGGTGGTGATAAGTTATGATAGATTTGGTAGGCAAATCTTGCAAGAGGACAGAAATATTTCTGTCGAACTAAATATGACGGTAAAGAGGATGTCAAATACAGGGAATGCTGGTATTTATATTAAAATTCCGTACGCCGATGTATTGGATGTCTAAAGATTAGAAAGAGAGCAAAACACGAAGTTGAGCCCAAAATATCTATGGGATATTGCGACATTCGTACACCTTTTTTTTTCTACGCTGGTTGCGTTTATTTTTTCCCCCTCCACCTCGTTTCTATCATCGTACTTCGTATCCGAACCGATTGATTGATTGTTTTCTTCTTACCCTATTATAGTATTATTCCGTGTTGAATTGTTTCCTAAACCTCAATTTCCATCCCCACAAACTTACATGCGTACGTCAACATATAGTATAGTATACTTCGTTATCGTCGTCTACTTATTTCAATAGTCGATGCCTCTAGTGCAAAGTCGGGATCTGGCCCTACTCTGCTTTTATGCTACTTCGCCTCTATTTCCACATTTAGTACGTTGTTGGTGATCACACACCCCTATATACTTCTATCTTTCTGCAACATTCTTACTCTTCATACTTGATCAAGCCCGCAGATGTCGCTGAGCTTGTTAATATGCTGTTTACACAGGCATTGCTCTCTAGCAAGTCGTCTTGCAACCTGGAGGTATTTGTCAAACTTTATCTTTCCACCAGCGTGGAGTTTTTCCAAATGATACAACAGATCTGTCATAGCCTCGCTTTTTGTGACTAAAGAGTAGAGCTGGTTGAATACTGGCGTTTCTGCTATGAGACACTCGTCGAATTTCGGTAGAACCTGCTCTATATCCTCGTCTAGCTTTCCATGCAAGCGCCTCATATCCTCGAGCTTTGAGCTGAGGAGCTTCTTGCGCTCGGTTACCTTTGCCTCGTAGTAGTTAAGGTAGCTTGTTGCGTTTATGTCTGATTCTGTAGCACTTAGTAGCTCGTTCTGCATTTGGATTATCTCCTTCAGAGGTATTTCCTCCAGTAGCTCCTCCTGTATTCTCCCATTCAAAGTCTGCTTTAGGTTGTCCACAAACTGTGCAGTGCTAGGGTTGGCTGGTAGTAATGGTGGTGGACCTCTTGGCTTATTCTGGCTTGCCAGCTCTACTTGGTCATCCATAAGCTTTATTCTAGCCAACTTTGGCACCAACACAGTGTTTACCATTTCCTCAGACTTGCTTGCCATCTGTGTATGTTTGTCGTTTGGCTTCTGAGGCAAAGGCGGTGCGTTGCGTGCTGAAGACGACGAGCTGCTGGAAATCATTTGGGGTCGTGCTATGAGCTGTAAAAACGGTGGATGCTCCTTCAAGCATCGCAGTAAAAGTTGTGCCAATAACAGTAGTCTGTTTTCTTGCGGCTTTGTGTTTGAATTGGAGGTATCAGATCCAAACTGCCTCGTCCAATTGGACAAAAATGGATGGTAAAATCTTCCAGACGGGTCACAGTAATTGTTTGGTATTATCGTGTATTCACTTGAGGCCTTATCCCCATTTCTTTGGGTGTCGCTCGAGTTTTTCACATATACTATTGGTGAAGTTTCTGGGTATTCGAATGGTATCCAGAGAGTGAAATCAACACAGGAAGGTGAAATGTGCTCACTTGGAGTGGAAAGCGACGTTTGAGGCGCACTTTTTCTTGCCTGAAGATCAATAGGGCCGTATATTTTCACCATCAATCTACTCTCTCCATGCTGCATGGTGTATATGGATGTTCTAACGCGGAAAGACGGGAAGCACATGAGAATTAATGATACATCTTGATAGCACAATACCGGATTACGGTATTCAGGCTGAAGCACCTGATAAAGCCACCTGAGGAGTTGATCTGGTAGCTTTTCAGGCATTGCGGCCATAAACTTGTTTGTTTTAATCTTTATCCTATTATAATAAACTTGTTGATTTCACAGGTGAAACCAATTGCTTGCCCTCTTTAATTGGTAGAGTCTGCTGGAATAATCTTTACCAGAATACAGGAAACAGCGAAATTGGCAGCAAACGGTAAGGAAGGCAGAAATTGGAGCTGAGGTGAATAAAAAAATTAGAAATTAAAAAAATTAAAAAAATGCTGTAATAGCTCTAAAATTGACCTCCTGCTTCTTTCTCTCTTCTTCCAAGCTGTACATCTTTTAGTTTATGCTGCAAACTCACGTTCAGCTTCTGATACGGCAACTATATATCTTGTATTAGTTAATAGTATAGGTTTTGCCATACGCAGCAGCAAGTGTTCGAGACATTTTCTACAAATTAAATCTTCTATTCATCAAATTACAGTTGAATCGCATTCAACAAGCAGGTATCTCCTAGAAACAGGCATCATAACATCACAGATATTCATCATGAGCGGGTAAGTGTTACTGGTTCATATTCCGACCATCTCTTCTTGACTATCTTCTAACATTATACTAACTTATTGACTCTTCAACAGATGGACAGTCATTATCGTTTTAGTTGCCAATCTTGTAATTGGTTCAATATTTTGGAGATTTGCTCCAAAGAAAGACAGAACGTAAGTATAGACGCATGTGCTGTGGTCTCCTGTTTTTGATTTCTGTTGTCGTTTTGATCTTACTAACAATTTTACCATGTCTTTTGAAAGTGTCTGGAGAAGTACCATAAGCCTCATGCTAGCCATGACGTTTTTGATGTGGGCATTCACATACTTGTGCCAACTACATCCCCTTATCGAGCCTAGAAGATCGGACCTAAGGCCTGAGTTTGCAGAAGGCATATAATAAGAGGCTAAAAAAGTGACAGCACTTTTCTAGATACATATTTCTATCGTTAATGTCAATGCTTCGCCATAAAAATGGACGTTTGTACTAATATCTACACCTCAAGTACAACATTAAAATGTATTCCCTGGCATTTATAGTTACCTCTCAGTAAGAAGGGGGTAGACGGAAAATGCCAATGGAAATGGAAATATCCACCGAAAATGACACTGTTGAATGATAATTTATGAGGTTTGCATCATTCCGGCGGTACTTGGTCTTCTCCAACGTACAGAACCCATTACCCTATGGAAGAGAACAGAGCGTGGGGCAGAATCGGGAGTTCATAATATAAAACTTCATGAAAAATAGCTTCATGGAAAAACAACTTTATGAAAAAACAACTTCACGGTGTCATCAACCTTGCCGACCACGGAAAAGCCAAAGATATCATGTAGTTGATAGTTGACCATTTAGCAATAGTTATCGGTTTTCCTGTTAAAAGAAAAAAAAAAATAAGATGAAGTAAAATTAAATAGAAAAAGTTCACGAGGAATACACCGTCTTATATAAAGTTTCACGGTCGAGCAAAAATCGCCGTATTCTATTATTTCTATGCTTTTTTTTGTTTTCCTCCGCTCTCCCTCTATTTTGAGGGTTTAAATCTCTGATCTCATAAGAAGCGCGTTGAAGGTTGCCAGCCTTTTTTTGAGTAATGGTGGCTCCTTCTTTTTCTTTGTAGACCACTTACTTCGTATCGAAACCTACAAGCCGAGACATAATTGGTTCCATTTTTCATTCGGTTGTCTTTATTGCTCACTCTTTTGTGATAATGCGTTAGATCTGCTTCCATATCACTATTAATCACTATGTTTAAGGAAGTTGTCATTTCCATATGGCATATTCTGATTGCACCATTTATTCTAGCACTCCGGGTTGTATTCAAAACGCTGATCACACCATTCTTACTTTTCTTTGATATCCTATTTTATGGGCTATTTACACTTCCACTAGCCGCTATCCACAAGTTTGAATCATTTTTGCCAGAGAATTTCTCGCTTACCACTTTTTCTGAAATTCTACATGTGGCCTATTACTACATATTTGTGGCTAGTATTGTTGGCGCAGTCTGTGCATTAGTTGATTTGGTTCTCATTCAGCTTATCCATAACTCAGTCCGGTTTTCAGAGTATACAATCACTATTCCATATCTAAAGATTCCTCTCGTCTTTCAAGGAGGACTGCAAAATCAACAGGATAAGGAATACAATGGAAATAAAGGCAAGCCTGAAAGATTGATAACTAAGGAAAAGACGAAAATTGCTTCTGTGCGGGAGCCCACGATTATTCCAGCCAGAAATATTAAGCAGGATGTTGGTAAATCAAGTGGATACCAAAATGAGCCTGTTTTATATGGTAGATCAGGGATATCTACCTCTGAATCGGACGATAGTGCGAACACCACTTTGCAAATGTCGCACAGAGACATTTCGACGGTCCGGACAGAAAGTGAAAACACAGAGCTTAAATGAAAGTAAGCTTACCGAAAAAAAGTGATAGATCACACTTTTTGGTCTTTGGAATTAGTGCATCTCAATGCGGCTATGCCTATACTGTCCAGTGCGCTATTGATCTGGTTGAATTTCACATCAAGGAATATGAAAATCAATTATGGAATCAATCACATTTGTGCGTTTGTGAAAACGCTGGATGGAATTTCTTGGTCGATAATAAATATGGGGATTATCTATGTTTTGGACGAACCATTATATCTCCTCTCATGTATATAAGAAGAGTCCAACTGTCTGTTGACTGCTTCCCCCTCTACGTAACATTTCAAACTTTCTTCTCCCCCTAGAGATTAGACTACAGTCATGATAGCTAGTTGGTCACATGATGTGTGGCAATACTATCATATGGAGCATGACTCGTCCAGTTATCTTTGCAAGGCAATGCTTTCTTTTGCGAAGAAATCTTGGAAAGGAGCTGGCATCATATACAACACACAAAATAAAGTGAATTTATCCAAAATTGCACAGCTTGAATATTTATTAGGTCTCCTAGCAGAACATTTTATGAGCTCTTTGAATTTCCATCCATTTCATATATTAAAGCCTGCCGAAAAGGATGCGTACCCACTTTTCGAGTTTAGCATCGATATGAGGTTTATTGGTCCCTCTTTGGCTAAAATTCTGATGAAGAAGCATTTACGAGTGGGAACGTCTTCAGAAAAGGAGCATTATTATGTTTACAGTGTCAATTTATTGCTGACATTCATATGTTTGGATGTTGATGAAATCAAGGATTTCCAAAAACAGCTAGTGAAATATTTTTCTGCCGGGGCAAATGGAGTTGGGTATCCGGATTTCCTTGTCTCTAGGACTACGCTTATCCTAGACGATATTGATGTGTCAACAACAGTCAATGTTGCTAAAGGTCTTGACTAAAATAGCCATGTGGGCTGTTATAGTTGATATACGTAGGAATCATGTGGATTAGTGCACCCCCTCGAGGCACATCACAAACCTTTTTTTGTATTTTCTATTTAGATGTCAGAGACAAAAAAAAATTAGGGGGGTTGATAGACAAAAACAATAATAAAAATAATTGCAAGAAAAAAAATTAAAGAAAATAAAATAAAGGGCAGAAACCAAGCGAGGAGCCTAAAAAAATTTTTCATCTGCAGAAAGAGAAATAAAGATAAAAAAAATAACAGTTCTATCGGCAAGGTAACCATCTAAAGAAGAACAGAACTTTGTCTTCAGTTTAGCGGTCTAAAGTTTAGTCAGACGATTAGTTAGGGCAAGATAAGTAGAATGTCGGAAAAATACATGATCAAGCCTGCCAAATCGGCACCAGCCACAGACACATCTGATTGGCCTCTTTTGCTCAAGAACTATGACCAACTTCTTGTTAGATGTTCTCATTACACACCCATTCCAGCAGGATCCTCACCTTTGAACAGAAGCATTAAAGATTATGTTAGCTCAGGTGTGATTAATTTAGATAAGCCATCCAACCCATCATCACACGAGGTTGTGGCATGGATTAAACGGATTCTTCGTGTTGAGAAGACAGGACATTCAGGAACATTGGATCCTAAGGTTACAGGATGTTTGATTGTCTGTATTGACAGAGCCACACGATTAGTGAAGGCTCAACAGGGAGCAGGTAAAGAGTATGTTTGTGTGTTAAGATTGCACGAGGCTCTCAAAGATGAGAAGCAAATGGGTAGAGCACTGGAAAATCTGACTGGTGCACTTTTCCAAAGACCACCTTTAATCTCTGCCGTTAAGAGACAACTTCGTGTGAGAACCATATATGATTCAAATTTGATTGAATTTGACAACAAGCGTGGCTTGGGTGTGTTCTGGGCATCGTGTGAAGCAGGTACGTATATGAGAACCCTATGTGTCCATCTCGGTATGCTTTTGGGAGTTGGTGGTCATATGCAAGAGCTTAGAAGGGTTAGATCTGGACAGTTGACTGAGAATGATAACATGGTTACTTTGCACGATGTTATGGATGCCCAGTGGATTTATGATAACAGTAAGGATGAGACATTCTTGAGAAAGGTGATATCTCCGTTGGAGACTTTGCTGGTTGGTTACAAGAGAATTGTTGTCAAGGACTCGGCAGTTAATGCAGTTTGTTACGGTGCCAAGTTAATGATTCCTGGATTATTGAGATACGAGAAGAACATCGACCTTTATGACGAGGTTGTCTTGATGACCACTAAAGGTGAGGCTGTTGCTATTGGTGTTGCTCAAATGTCCACTGTTGATTTGACAACTTGTGATCATGGTGTCGTCGCTACTGTTAAGAGATGTATCATGGAGAGGGATACTTACCCAAGAAAGTGGGGTGTTGGACCTATTGCTTTGAAGAAGAAGAAACTGATCAAGGAAGAGAAGCTCGACAAGTATGGACGTGTCAATGAGAAGACGCCAGAGTCTTGGAAGAAGGATTACGTCAGCCATGAGGATGTTCCAGCACCAAAGGTTCCAGAGGACAAGCTTAAGGCACCGGAGTTACAGAAGTCAAAATCTTCTTTGTTCGAGGATACCAAGAAGAAAGGAAAGAGCGAAACTCTAGAGAAGAAAGAAAAGAAGGAGAAGAAGAGCAAAGAGGACAAATCCTCGGATGAGCACAAGCATCATCATCACAAGCATGATAAAGAGCACAAACATCATCATAAGCATGATAAGGGTGAAAAGAAATCGAAGAAGAGAAAATCGGATGATACTGATGGAGAGTCTGTTGACAGAAAGAAGAAGAGATCTGATTGAAGGGTGAGGTGTGGTAATTTTTTTAGAAGGTTTGTTTTGTAGCACTAAAATAAAATTAAGAGATTTAATGAAATTCAGGGAAATAAGATGTACTGTAAGAGCTAGAGAATGATTATTATATTAGATTATGGTGAGTAAGGATTTCTAGGTACCGTATGTATTTGGGAGGCTGTTGCTCTGCAGTGGAAGGGTGAGGCCAATCAATGTGGGCTGTGTTGCATACATAGCTTAAGATATTTATCAACCATACCGGTTAGTGGATGTTTTTTTTTTGAACGATAACCGGCGTTTATTGAGGCTGCTTGCCGAATAGTAGCGACTGCGATAGCATTTAAGGTTATGGTAATGCCGAGAAACTACGAAGGGGAAATTCGAGGAAAGCAAGAAAAAATAAAAAAATAGAGATAAAAAAATGGAAAAAAAGCATCGGCGCAGATTATTAATGAAAGCCATATAAATAGCCGCCACCTCCAGTGTCTTCAATTGAGTACGTTAATTTGGAATTTTGGCCCTTTCTAATACAGCGAAGCAGCCCGTTAGCATTACTGAAGAATAATTCTGCACGTTTAAAATGTCCTGGTCTGGTTTTAAGAAGGCTCTGAGTAGGGCTGGAGGATCGGTGGTTGTAAAAGCTGCAGATAAAGTTTCTGACAAAGATTATGATATACAAGAAAGACGGTTTAAGCTCATTGAGAAGTCAGGAAAGGAGCTCCAGAAGGAAGCAAAAGCGTATTTGGATGCAGTGAGGGCTGTTACGGCCTCTCAGTCAGCAATGGGTGAAGTTGTTGACAGTTTATACAGCAGTTCTGAGCAGGTGGGCCAGTCGGGGGTTGGTTCATACTACCTACAAGCAGTTCAAGACTTTGATCAGGAGACAGTCAAACAGTTGGACGGACCATTCAGAGAAGCCGTTTTGGACCCTGTGACTAAATTCTGTATGTACTTCTCTGAGATCAATGAGGCAATGAAAAAGAGATCGCATAAGAAGATTGACTATGAGCACGCTAAAGCCAAGGTGAGGCGTTTAACAGATCACCCATCCAAAGATGCATCCAAGCTTCCCAGAGCACAAAGGGAACTTGACATGGCCAAAGACATCTATGATTCTTTGAATGACCAGTTGAAAACTGAGCTTCCACAATTGATAAATTTGAGGATTCCTTGGTATGACCCTTCATTTGAGGCATTAGTTAAGATTCAGATGCGTTTCTGTACTGAGGGATATGCTCGGTTGGCACAGGTTCAGCAGTATCTGAATCCAGCAAGCAGAGATGAATATGCCAATGGTGTTTTGGATCAAACAGTGCAGCAGAAATTGGGTGAGATGGCTCAATTGAATATCTGTTCATTAGGATTAAAGTGAAAAGTGCGTCTTTTTTTTTTACTTAACTTATGTCGTGCATCATTCATCTGCTTTCCAGTTTCTCGCATTTTTCGCAAGCGTTTGCCGGTGTATCGTTCATTAAAAAGCGGGCCGTATTCTTTATGTCCTGCATATATAACTTTGTAACAAGCTATGGCATCTGTCAAGCATGCTAAATGTATAAGATCGTTTGCTTCCATTGAAAAAATTACTTTGATATTTATTGTACAAGCTTTAGCCAGCTTTAGCCAAATGGTTTGTACATTCTGAAATCCATATTTATGAAAAAATCGACTATCGACGCGACTTCTTCCAGAAGGTTCGAGACCGTTCTGCGTCTGACTGGAAAGTCCTTGCTCTCTCGACAAAGTCCCATCTATCCCGCGAATCATCTTTTTTTACAGTCTTCTTCAAACTATATAAATGGTCTGGTATTATGCGGGAGCTCTAACTCGACCGCATTTATGGCCACTCTCTCCCTTTTATGTGCGTTTTCTACCTCTTTGGTATATTAGAATTCGGTTGACTGTTGATTCTCAGGTCTTCGAAGTCTGGAAAATTATAATAATTGGTATCAAAAGTTGCTCTTGATAAATTTCATCAAGAGACAATAGTTATTATTCACGCATTAGTTAGTGCTAGACATTTTAATTCATATCATTAAGCATTCATTTCAAGCTTTATCATAACAATCGAGGTAATCAAATTTTTATAAGCTGATAAATAACATACATATATAACATACACAATGGTCAAGGAAACTAAATTATACGATCTCTTAGGTGTGACACCTTCCGCATCAGATTCAGAGATCAAGAAGGGATATAGGAAAATGGCTTTGAAGTATCACCCAGATAAGCCTACAGGGAATGAGGAGAAGTTTAAGCAGGTTGCTGAGGCCTTTCAAATATTATCTGATCCGGATAAGAGGGAGGTCTATGATCAGTATGGTTTAGAAGCAGCCCGTGGCAACGCACCAGCTGGAAATCCATTTGCTGGCGCTGGCGCAGGTGGTGCCGGAGGTATGCCTGGAGGAGGTACATTCCACTTCTCTAGTAATGGTGGCCCAGGAGGTCATTCCTTCACCAGTGCTGATGCATTCAATATTTTCAATCAATTTGGTGGCTTAGATGATCTATTTGGCGGACTTGGGGGAGGTTCCAGAGGTTCTAGTCGTGGAGGTTCTCCATTTGGAGGTGCTCAGTTTAGTAGCAGCTCCGGTGGAATGCCAGGCGGTTTCTCATCATTTTCAAATGGTGGCCCATCTGGTTTCGGTGGAGCATCTATGCCTCGTCAGGCTCCAAGGGAACCAGAAGTCGTCGACTTGAATGTCCCTTGCACTCTGAAGCAGCTATATAATGGTGGAGTGAAAAAGATGAAGATAAAGAGAAGAGGTCCTAGTGGTCAATTGGAGTCCACAATTATTCCTATTCAGTTAAAGGCTGGTTGGAAAGCAGGTACAAAAATCACATATAAAGACATGGGTGATTATCATGATGGACAAAGGCAAACAGTGCGGTTTATCATCACAGAAAAGCCAGATCCTAATTTCACGAGGGATGGTAATGACTTGAAAACTGTTCTTAAGTTATCATTCAAGGAGTCCCTATTAGGCTTTGACAAAGAAGTTACCACAATAAGCGGACGTAGAATCCGTGTTAGCAGAGCTGCTCCAACACAGCCTGGTACTTCAACCACGTATCCTGGATTGGGTATGCCTATATCTAAGAGGCCTGGTAACTTCGGTGATCTTAAGGTTCAGTTTGATGTAGATTACCCAATATTTTTAAGCGATACCCAGAAGTCAGCCATCCGCAACAATTTCTGAATTGGCGAAAATCGCTATTTCGTATGAGATATAAGTGGGTCTCTTTTACTTTCTGCATGTACATTACGTTAATTTTAATGTTCTCTTTGTTTGGCATTCTTTTTGATCTTTTTCATATTTCAATTTGCTCTCTGCTTCTTTTTTATTAATATAGATCTTTTATAATGGAATTAAAAAAGCGCCTTCTGTAGGTTTGAAGCTTCGAACCTTAATCAATGTAATATTTTTTTTTGTGTTGAGGTGAGGAAAGAGACAATTAATCTTAATAATACTATGTTTTTTGTTTTTTGTTTTCATTTTTAATCACTTCCAACCTTGTTTTTTGCATCAATCGTACCACTTTTTATGCTAGTCATTCTTCCACTATAGCTTAAGTTTTGTTCTAATTACAACTTTAAGAAGTAAGCGTGTCAGCTATGTCTGTTATCTTAGCATCGGCAGGTTACGATCATACTATTCGTTTTTGGGAGGCTTTAACGGGAGTTTGTTCGAGGACGATTCAACATGCAGACTCTCAAGTGAATCGGTTAGAGGTCACGTCAGATAAGAAGTTTCTGGCTGCTGCTGGAAATCCGAAAATCAGAATGTATGATATTCAATCAACTAATCCGAATCCTGTGTCTCATTTTGAAGGGCACACTAGCAATGTTACATCAATTGCTTTTCAAATAGATAATAGATGGATGTGTTCGTCGTCAGAGGATGGAACAGTCAAAGTCTGGGACGTACGGTCTCCTAGTGTGCAAAGGAGTTACAAGCACGATTGTCCAGTGAATGAGGTTGTCATACATCCTAATCAGGGAGAACTGATAAGCTGTGATCAAAATGGTAACGTGCGAGTTTGGGACCTCAGCGAAAATAAGTGCACACATCAGTTGATACCCGAAGATGATGTGTCAATCCAATCAGTTTCGGTTGCCTCTGATGGTTCTATGCTAGTTGCTGGAAATAATAAGGGTAACTGTTATGTTTGGGATATGGAAAACACTGCTAAAGAAACTATTCTCAAGCCGGCGCGCAAGTTTAAAGCACATTCCAAATACATAACTCGGGTCCTTCTTTCATCTGACTGCAGACATTTAGCCACTTGCTCGGCAGACCATACTGCCAGGGTTTGGTCTACGATGGATGATTTTCAACTTGAGACAACTCTACGGGGGCATCAAAGATGGGTTTGGGATTGCTCTTTCAGTGCGGATAGTGCTTATTTGGTTACAGCGTGCTCTGATCATTACGTTAGACTTTGGGATCTAAGTACAAACGAAACGGTGAGGCAATACAATGGACATAATAAGGGTGTTGTGAGTGTAGCTCTGAACGATGTTTGAACTAGAGCTTAACTGAATGTGCATAGCGTGTATACCTTTTCTAATCGAACTCTTCGTATAACCTGGAAGTGACTTGATCGTAACGCAGAAAATTGGCAAGCAAAACATACAGTAGATCAGAAGCTCTCATTTTACTCTTTCATTATAATGGGTTCTTATAGATAGACGACACAAAAATTCGAGGAAAAATTGTGGCCGACAATAAACTTTTCAACCGTCAGTAATTATTATGAATCGCTACATTTCATTCTTATAAACTAGCCTTGTGGGTTTGTCAAGGCCATTAAAAAAAACCATGCTAAATTACCTATAGCACTTCTCCAGAGAGTAAAAAAGAACGTCAGCTACAGGATTCGAACCTGTGCGGGCAAAGCCCAAAAGATTTCAAGTCTTTCTCCTTAACCACTCGGACAAACTGACATAACGCACCAAAAATGTCGTTAGTTTAGGAGTTAACCCAAAACATTGAAAGATTAAAAATTACCAAAGTATAAAGAAAAGCTTGGTTAAATTATGTATTTGTTATTTTCAATAGATAAATTATGATTATCAAAAAACTATTCTATTTAACCTGCCTTTAAATGCTCCATGACTACTTTCAACCATTAAATAATGAAGATAAAGTATAAACGACCTTTTTTTTTCGTTTTTGATCATATCTTTCATTCCTTCAAGAGAATATCGACAGAATTAAGAACCAGTATTCTACAACAGTAAATACTAGATAATTAAGAGTTAGTGATAGAATAAAAAAAATGTCTCGAGTTACTTTTAATTCACGTATTGAAAACTATGCTACATCATTAATATTATTTGAGGTATACAAAGAAATGTAATCATAATTCAGAAATGTAATAAAATAACAATCACCTCCTTGTTGGAAAATGCCCTTTTTAGTTCCTGATATTGCTTTGACATGTTGACCTTCTTACTATTCTAAAGAAAAAGCTACTAAAACTGTTCGAAATATCAGAATATTAGTCGGAGTATATAAATCTCGT